>BQNB010011105.1:4233-22424 GCA_026074375.1 Tanacetum coccineum
TTTTTTTTATCTTTTTATGTTTCTCGGCCAAGTCTTTTGCTTCATCGCCTCTTGTCCATCTACTAGGTGATTTTTTTTCTTCACGTTTTCTTTTCAGTTTCATTTCCTTTAGCACTTTCCTTTCTATATATTCGTCGTTTCCAGCCAACCATTCTTCATTTACTACCATCTTTTGATTAAATTGTTTCTTACAATCATATCATGGCAATTGTTTCTGTCTTTTTTATTTAGGCTTATCTGCATTACGATTTATCAAAAGTTATTTCACATAACATATTATAACATATTTATACATCATGTGGTGTCAAAATTAAGTGTACAAGTTTTATCATAAATGACATCACTTGTGATATATAACCAATGATGTTACAAATGATTTTACATATCATAGGTTATATCAAATATCAAAACTTATATCAATTTCATCTCACTTCAGTTTTATAAAAAAAAGTTACCCGCTAAATTGTTATTTTCCCATTACTATTCATCCGCTAAACCATATTAACATGTATATTCAATCACCATTAATAACACAAATCAAATTATGTTTTTTTTTAAACTTATCTTCTAATGTGTCATTTAATCACAGTAATGAACTAATAATTTTCATTTAATAATTTATCAGGAAATAATTTATCTATAAAAAAATAAGATGAATAATAATATAAAAAAATTAATAAATAACATCTGAATCAACTTAAAATACAGAAAACATAATAAAATCATTATGGATAGTTATATAAGAATAAAATAAGTTGTTTATGATTGACTTACTTTCAATATATTCTTTTTTAACTTTTTCTGTAGATTCACCCCTTGGTGTAGATGTTGATGCTTCCATTTTCGTTTTGAATTGGATTTTAGAGAGATTTAACCCCAGTGTTTCTGATTGTGTGTGTGTGTTTTTTTTATCGATTGAATTTTTGAGAGAGAGTGTTTTTGAAATGTCTATTTAATTTCTAGAATGGTTGGTGTTATTGAAAACCGTGACGGTTATTTACAGTTAAGGTCCCTCCTCTTTTTTTAGATTTTTAATTTTTGTTATTTCATGTTTTGTAAGTTTTCATTTCAGTAACATTCATTTTACATGTGATATCACAAGTGATATCATATGTTATATCACTTGGGATATCACAACTATGTCAAAAGTTAGAGTGTTTTTTTGTAATTTAGGCATAACTGACGTTATATAGTTTAAATTTTTGTTATTATTATTTTTTTTAAAAGTGCCTTAAATTTACTGTTTTCTTTTTCTCCTATTTAATGCTTGCCACAAATTTCATACCACAGAACCCTAATTTCAATAGCCACCATTTTTCTCACTTAGCAAACCTTGATAGAAATTTTAATCATTTCTTATCAAAGATGGACAATGATGGTGGTAAGTTAATTGTTGTTATATTTTTATCTTATTCTTCTTATTATGTTAGTAATCTATTAATAAATGAAAGAATATAGGGTAACACATTTAGGATTTCTATTTGTCAATGATTTTTAAGAAGTTGTATCGAATAAATTATTTATTCTACTGCTCATTGTATCAATTAAAATGGTTATTCTATTTGTTTTATTGTAATTTAGGCATAACTGATTCTGACACAAGTTCCTACACAAGTTCCGACACAAAGTCGGACGCAAGTTCCAATGATATAGTTTCTAGTAGAGGCCCATATGCTTATTTGCTGCAATGGTATGACGATGGATTTGACGAGAGTGTTCCTGAATTTAAATTTAACAAGAGAACAGTTTGCAAGTCTAAAGCTTCAAAGAAAAGACATTCCAACTCTAAACAGGTTCCAACTCTTCAGCCTGGATTTGCGTTACCTTTATCAACAATTGGAAGTGTTGCGGACAATGAGAGGAAAGGGAAAAGAAATGTTCGTAGTGACAAGTCTAAAGAGTTTCCAAATCCTCCGCCTGAATTTCCATTTAGGGTACCAATTGTTGGATCTTCTGTGGATTATGAGGGCAAAGGGAAAAAAATTGTTGGAATAGAGAAGTGATCAAACAATTTGATCATTTTAGTTTTATGTGTTTTTAGTCAAGTGGTTTAAAAAACAATGCTTTTCAAGTTTAATCTTTTGTCATGTAACAATAATCAACTACTATGTATTGTAATGTTTTTTTATCAACAAAACTATGTGTATGCTTATCATTATTAATTTTTTTGTCATTTCACAATCTTGTATCTCTTGTGATATAATATTGTAATGTATAATATCACTTGATTTTAAGGTATAATGTTTATTCAGGTTTTAATTTTTCAGTTATGATGCTATATCACTTGTGATATAGCATTTAGTTCAACAAATTTTTGACATAAGTTTTGTTGTTTTATCAACTTTTTTGACATCAATCAATTCAACTTTGTTATTACTGTAGGAAAATATTGTTTGATTCCATTACTGTAGAAAAGGATAAGCTTACACCATTACTTTTTAAGAAAGGATAAATTAATTTCACTCCTTTAATTAATTTGCTGATCAATTGCACCATCAATAGAATTTTTCATAATCTTAGCATCAAAAAGTGCAAATACCAAGTGTTTATCACTAGGGATAAACCATAGTTAGTCATTATATCCATTCCTAAGTTAACAAGCAAAACTAATGTTGAATTTTTTTTAAGTAACATCATTATATGATTCATCAATAGAAAACACCTAATGTTCTTCTTCAACCATCTTCATACACCTTCTTCAATCCTTTTTTTGATTGCATCTTCGACCATCTTCTTAACCTTTTCTTCTTCCTTGTTGTCTTTGCCAAACTTGTTTGCATATTCTGACATCAAACCTCTTTTGGTATTCATTTCATGCATCACAATTTTTGTTGTGTATCTCATCCTCATGTTTGTCATTTGTTTAAGGTAGTCTTTGTTGTTTCCTCAACAATGTCAGTCTTCCATTTTGTTGCTGACTCTCCTTGATACAATTCCATGTGCATCATTGTGTATAAGCCGCTGTCAATTCTGTTTTTCTTAGTTCTCCACTTAAATTTCAAGACTTTGGCAGGTTTTTATTTTGTGAGTTTCTCGACACATGGATGCTGATGTTTTTTCAAGTATTTGAGGAATAAAGCTTTCTGCAAAAAACATTAATACTATATATTATCTCTTGGGATATTACTCTATATATTAAATAACAATATTCAATATGTATTCAGAAATTGCTTACCACTGAATCAAAGACCTCTTTGTACTTATTGTAATCGCAATCTTTTTCATTGTCTAATATTTCTGCATTGGCTTTAAAAAGGTTGAAAACTATGACATAATATTTACCCTCAGGAACTATCGGGAAGAATGCATAGCTTACGTCTTTCATCTTCTTTTTTGATTCTGAAGTATTCATTTGTTTGTTGATCATATTTTCAAAAGACACATACTCCTTTGCTTCATCCTTTTCTTTGTTCGACAAATGCGCTGTCTGTTTTATGACAATATGTTAAACGAAATAAAAAAGGATTAAATTTTTTGTTATTTAAAACAAAAAAATTGGATATATTTTTTCTATTATATTTCAAAACTGAAACAAACTTACTACAACATTTGTAGGAAAGTAATGCCTCCTCTTATCATTTCCATCAGATCTGATCCTTTCCTCGTAATTTAACACTGTAACAAAAGTGTCGATTATTTATTTTTGGATCGTAATGCCAGTTGCAAGTGACTGTATTTCTTTTCTGTTGGCAATTGTTCCTTTGCCGTCATCAAATACAATTTCCCTGCAAAAAAGAATCCGAAATGATTACGTGTTATATTTTATATACAACAGTTATTAATAACTGTAATATCTCTTAGGATTTTTTGTAGCACCTCGGAAAAATGTAGAACTTCTTGTTCCTTTATGCAAAGTAGGTATCGCAATCCATTTCAAATGTACTGTTATTTTTCTAATAAAAGTTATTCTTGGATCGACGTACAACATTTTTGCGCTATTCAAGAGATATAATAACGCGTGTAAACCATCATTTTGCTTACGGATCACAAAGGGACACTTTGGAAAACGCGTAATAATAAAAATTATATTTTATTTTTACGCCACGCAAAACAAAGTCGCACGACTATATTATTTTGTGAACCCGTTTATACTTCAATAAATAAAATAAAAATTGACCAATATTGAGACAATGCTAAACAAACAATATAACTTGACGTTACATCTCCTCAAAACTCAAAAATACAAAATGCTATCTAAGTCAATCAGTAGAAAGGAATTCAAAATAAACAAGCTAACACCATTATTACATTCTTACATCTAATGTCCTACACCTTTCGAAATTATTCAAATACTACGTCTTGTTTCAATTTCATTCCAATTTCAATTCATCAAATAGTATCTATTCTTTAATAGTATTAGAAAAGAAGCAATTATCACAAATAGTATCATACATCAATAGTATATCTAAATAGTATCATTCACATGCAAGGCTCCAGGAACCGAGTGAATATTTCAAGTATAAATAGGGCCATACATGCACACTCTTAACATAACTAAATTTTAAAAGTAAGGAGTAAACAATAAGGTTCGGGTCTAGGGTTTTGAAAGTCCAGAGACGTTGGGTTTTGAGAGAAATAGTGATCAAGAGTGGATCGAGCCCTTAACACCATCATTTTCCTCGTCATCTAGCAAACGTTGGAACCCTTGTAAGTCATTATCGTAGTTTAACATTTATATGTCACTCACCATGTAGTTTAATGAGACCTCGGTGTCACAAAACCTATGCACGCCATTAAACCCACACGGAGTAAATAGGTGCGTACGCATACAAGGGTTTGGGTCATGACACACATAAAATAACAACATGTAGTAAAAACTTGTAACTAACATACCGTATGTAATGATAATCATGAAGTCACACGCCCTCGGCTGCCATTATACTCTGATATTTTAGGGGTGTGACCGATTGGTATCAAAGCTTTGAGTTATAGAGAACTAGGTTGCATTAGGTAGCACTAGACTATAACTACTTATCTGCTTAACATGCTTATTATGCTTCTATGGTCTGTCATTGCTGGTTTCTCAATATGGGGTACATAGGAATCAACAATCAAGGGAGTACATATATATTAAATGGGATACATATGAAATAGACATATATGAGATACATATATGTAATATGGGTTACATGTGTATTAAACAGACTCAACTATGCGTATTTTAAATTATACCTATATCCTTATTACATATTTTCTTATCTCAGCGACATGTCGAACTTAGACGAATTAAGACACACCGATAACACTACACTGTTACCTCCCAGACTCCCTGACACACTCCCTCAGGTGTATCACAGGAGACGTCCTACTCTCGGATTACTTATTTTGCCATCCGTACCATCATTTTCCCCAACTATCAGATGTACCGCTCGTATGTCTGTTTTGCCCATTGAGCCAAATCTTGTTGAACGTGCCCGAATTTCTGCTAAAAACCTTGATGATTATCAACTTGACCCTCTTACTCCACCACCCTCACCTTCATCCCCATTCTCGATGGCTGCTTACCAGCGGATGATTGCTAAAACGGAACCCACCTAGAGAGAAGAAGCTCTAACTGCTTACGGGACAGAAACTGGTCAGAGTTCAGTGCCTGTTCCTAAGACAGTCTTGACCGTATGCACAACGCGCCTTAGAGGACAGTTGCATACCATTCTCGAGGACATGGACCGTTACCCAAATGCCTATTTGGAGGAGTTAGAAGCCTTCTTAACATTGTGGGATGTGAAGCCCCGAGTTGAGGAAAGTTTGTTGGAGACGCTATCTGTGGGCGAACTGATTTCTCAGCTTAGACAAGTGTGTGAGGATGCGGAGGATCATGATAGTAATGCTCAGGAGGAAGCACGACAGAAGAGGAAGGAGGCACTCGAGGAAGTGGTTCAACAAATCTACCGTAGCAACAACTAGTTTTATTTTTGTCTTTTGTACAACCACTAAGCTATGGGTTTGTCACGGCTAGTAAACTCTGTATCTCCTTACTCTTCAGAATAAGTATCATGTTTGCGAATAATAACAGTATTGATTTCAAAAGACATACCATTTGTAGTACCGTGACGATCTTTACGCATATAATTTTCGTACATGTCATAACTGTCATTTCCATTGTCCCTCTTATAGAAAATGGCACCCGGACGATGCCCAACTGTCCGCCGAAACCCTCCAGTCAACTGTTCGACCAACCGAAACAATGTAGACATCAACAGTGGCATTGACACTCAGATGCTCAACCATCTCATTGCCACAAGAGTAGCTGAAGCACTCGCAGCTGCCGTTGTGACTCATGCTGCAAGCACTCAAGAAGAGACCAACCTAGGACCCAACTCTTCCCAGAATAAGGCATGCAACTACAAAGAATTCCGTGCAGTCATGCATGAAAACTTCCATGGTATTGAAGGTGCTGTTGGCTTAACCCGATGGTTTGAGAAACTAGAATCTCAATTTGGGATTAGCAACGTTGCAGAGGGTGACAGAGTCAAATTTTCTTCTAGCACACTGCTAGATGGTGCTTTAACTTGGTGGAACGTGTATGTTCGTTCTGTTACTCTTGATACCGCTCATGCAATACCTTGGAGTGATTTCAAGGCTATGTTTATCCGAAAGTACTGCCCTCGAAATGAAGTCAAGCAAATGGAAAACAAACTGTGGAATTTAAAGGTGAAAGGCACAAACCTTACCGCCTACAATCAACGTTTCCAAGAACTCATCCTCTTATGCCCTGAAATGGTACCTAACACCGACCGGTTGTTGGAACGTTACATTGAAGGTCTACCTTTGAACATCAAGGGTAATGTAACCTCGTCCAAACTAGTAGATTTGCATGAAGCAATTGAAATGACTCAAGGATTGATGTACCAAGTAGTCCAAGAGTTAGGAGAAAACTCTGGTGACAAGCAGAAATGGAACGGAAACCACTACAACAACAACAACCCCAACACCACTAGTAATCTCAATCCGAACAAACGTCCAGAGACAGCAAGGGTGTTTACAGTTGGGCAAGGTTCCTATGCTGGCAAATTACCTTACTGCGGAAAGTGTGGACGACACCACACTGACGCATGCCCTCCTACTTGTCACAACTGTGGAAGGGCAGGACATAAAGTCAAAGACTGCCGAGCTTTACCTCATCCTGTAAGCCAAAGAGGACCTGGAAGCCAAGGAGGACAGGGAAGTGATGTTACTTGCTTCGGATGTGGCGAAAAGGGACACTACAAGAATAAGTGCCCGAATAATGGAAGCCAAGGCCGTGGGAACCAAATTTGAGGTAACCAACAAAATCTTCAGAACAATCAGAGGCAGAATCAAGGAAATCCTAAGGGAAATAACCAAGCATCAACTAGTACTCAAGGAGGACGCAAAGCACCTAGCAAAGTGTACCATCTATGTGCAGAAGCTGCCGTGAACGATAACAACGTCGTGAATGGTACGTTCCTGATCAATAATGTTTATGCTTCGGTACTATTTGATACTGGTGCGGATAGGAGTTTCGTATCATCTACTAAAAGTGAATATATAAACATCCCTCCTACTGCCCTAGATACTAATTATAGTGTGGAGCTAGCCGACGAAAAGTCGCTAACCACAAATACTATTTTAAGAGGGTGTACTCTTAACTTGCAAAATCACCTGTTTAAAATCGACTTACTCCCTATAGAACTAGGTAGTTTTGACGTCATCGTCGGAATGGATTGGATGGCCGAACATCATGCAGAGGTTGTGTGTTATGAGAAGTACACTCGTGTCCCGTATGGAAATGATATGCTGATCGTACAAGGCGATAGAAGCGGAGTTAAAAATGAGTCCAGACTAGAAGTCATCTCGAGCATCAGGACGCAAGGGTACATCAACAAAGGATGTCAAGCGTTCTTAGTTCAAATGATGAAGAAAGAGGAAACTGAGGCATCCGAAAAACAAATAGAAGACGTGCCTGTCGTCAGAGACTTTCCGGAGGTATTTCCTGAAGATTTGTCGGGACTACCGACGCGCCAAGTAGAATTTCACATTGAGTTAATACCCGGAGCTGCACCTGTTGCACGTGCACCCTACCAAATGCCTGTTTAGAGGAGTTAGAAGCCTTCATGATACTGTGGGATGTAAAGCCCCGAGTTGAGAAACGTTCGTTGGAGACACTATCGGTGGACGAATTGATTACTTAACTTAGGAAAATGTGTGAGGATGCAGAGGATCGTGCTAGTAATGCTCAGGAGGAAGCACGACAAAAGGAAGGAGGCACTCGAGGAAGTGGTCCAGCGAATCTACCGTAACAACAACTAGTTTTATTTCTGTCTTTTGTACAACCACTAAGCTATGGGTTTGTCACGGCTAGTGAACTCTTGTATCCCCTTACTCTTTGAAATAAGTATCATGTTTGCGAATAATAACAGTATTGATTTCAAAAGACATGCCATTTGTAGTACGTGACTATCTTTACGCATATAACTCTTGTACATGTCATAACTTTCATTTCCATTGTCCCTCTTATAGAAAATAGGCCCCGACGACGCCCTAATTGTTTCGGAACCCTCCAGTCAACCGTTCGACCAACCGAAACAACGTGGATATCAACAGTGGCATTGACACTCAGATGCTCGACTAGCTCATTGCCACAAGAGTAGCTGAAGCACTCGCAGCTGTCGCTGTGACTCATGCTGCAAGCACTCAAGAAGATAACAACCTAGGATCCAACTCTTCCCAGAATAAGGCATGCAACTACACAAGAATTCCGTGCAGTCATGCATGAAAACTTCTGTGGTACTGAAGGTGTTGTAGGCTTAACGATGGTTTGAGAAACTAGAACTAATTTGGGATAAGCAACATTGCTGAGCGGTTGACGAGTAAAATTTGCCTTCTAGCACACTGCTAGATGGTGCTTTAACTTGGTGGAACGTGTATGTTCATTCTATTACTCTCGATACCGCTCATGCAACACCTTGGGGTGATTTCAAGGCTATGTTCATCCGAAAGTACTGCCCTCGCAATGAAGTCAAGCAAATGGAAAACGAACTGTGGAATTTAAAGGTGAATGCACAACCCTACCCCTACAATCACGTTCCAAGAACTCCATCCTTAAGGTCTGAATTGGTACAACACCGACCGGTTGTTGGAACGTTACATTAAAGGTCTACCTTTAAACATCAAGGATAATGTAACCTCGTCCAAACCAGTAGATTTGCATGAAGCAATTGAAATGGCTCAAGGACTGATGTACCAAGTAGTACAGGAACTAGGAGAAAACTCTGGTGACAAACAGAAATGGAACGGAAACCACTACAACAACAACAACCCCAACACGACTAGTAATCTCTATCGAACAACGTCAGAGACAGCAAGGGTGTTTACAGCTGGGCAAGGTTCTTACGTTGGCAAATTATTACTTATACGGGAAGTGTGGACGACACCACACTGACGCATGCCCTCCTACTTGTCACAACTGTAGAAGGGCAGGACATAAGGTCAAAGACTTCCGAGCCCACTACTGTCCGCCAAACAAAGTGGATCGGAATGGAGGAAGCGAAGCCAAGGAGGACAGGGTAAGCGATGTCACTTGTTTTGGAATGTGGCAAAAAAGGACATTACATGAACAAGTGTTCCGAACAATGGGAATCAAGGCGGTGGAAATCAAATCCGAGTAAACCAACCAAATCCTCAGAACAATTAGAGGCAGAATCAAGGAAACCCTAAGGGAAATAGCCAAGTACCAACCAGTACTCAAGGAGGACGCAGAGCACCTGGCAGAGTATACAGCCTATGTACTGAAGCTGCAGTGAAAAATAACAACGTGGTGAATGGTGCGTTCCTGATCAATAATGTCTATGCTTCAGTGCTATTTGATACTGGTGCGGATAGAAGCTTTGTGTTATATGCTTTTAGTAAATATATAGACATCCCTCCTACAACACTAGACACTAACTATAGTGTGGAGTTAGCCGAGAAAGTCGCTAACCACAAATACTATTTTAAGAGGGTGTACTCTTAACTTGCAAAATCACCTATTTAAATCGACTTACTCCCTATAGAACTAGGAAGTTTTGACGTCATCGTCAGAATGGATTGGATGGCCAGAGCATCGCGCGGAGGTTGTGTGTTATGAGAAGTACATTCGTGTTCCGTATGGAAATGATATGTTAATCATACAAGGCGAGAGAAGCGGAGTTAAAAATGAATCCAGACTAGAAGTCATCTCGAGCATCAGGACGCAAGGGTACATCGACAAAAGATGTCAAGTGTTCTTAGTTCAAATGATAAAGAAAGAGGAAACTATGGCATCCGGAAAACGAATAGAAGACATGCCTGTTTTCAAGGACTTTCCGGAAGTATTTCTTGAAGAATTGCCAGGATTACCCCCAACACGCCAAGTAGAAATTCACATCGAGTTAATACCTGAAAAAAAAAAAGGCTGCACCTGTTGCATGTGCACCATATCGTCTTGCACCTGCAGAGATGAAGGAGTTAGCCGAGCAACTAAAAGAACTTTCTGACAAAGGTTTTATAAGACCAAGTTCCTCTCCGTGGGGAGCACCAATCTTATTTGTCAAAAAGAAAGATGGATCTTTCCGAATGTGTATCGATTATCGTGAGTTGAACAAACTTACAGTGAAAAATCGTTATCCCTTACCAAGGATCGATGATTTATTCGAACAAAGTTGCAAGGATCTTTGCATTACTCAAAAATTGACTTAAGGTCGGGTTATCATCAGTTAAGGGTTAGAGAAGAAGATATCCCAAGACTGCTTTCAGAACACGATACGGACACTATGAGTTCCAAGTTATGCCTTTTAGGTTGACCAACGCACCTGCGGTGTTCATGGTTCATGGATCTCATGAACCGTGTGTGCAAACCATACTTAGACAAGTTTGTGATTGTGTTCATCGACGATATTCTCATATACTCCCGCAATGAGAAAGAATACGAGGAACACCTGAAAACTATTCTGGAGTTGTTGAAGAAAGAAGAACTGTATGCCAAATTTTCCAAGTGTGAATTTTGGATCAATACGGTAATATTCCTCGGTCACGTGATTGATAGCAGTGATATTCATGTAGACCCAGCTAAGATTGAGGCTGTTAAGAATTGGGCATCTCCAACCACTCCTTCGGAGATTTGCCAGTTCTTAGGTCTGGCAGGTTACTATAGAAGATTCATCAAAGGGTTCTCCAAAATAGCTAAGCCTATGACTGAGCTTACGCAGAAGAACCAAAAGTTCGATTGGGGTGAAGAACAGGAAGAAGCTTTTCAACTATTGAAACAGAAACTATGTGCTGCACCTATCTTAGCACTACCGGAAGGCAGTGAAGATTTTGTGGTGTATTGTGATGCATCCATAAAAGGTTTAGGTGCGGTACTGATGCAGAGAATGAAGGTTATTGCATACGCTTCCAGGCAATTGAAAATTCACGAGAAGAACTACACCACTCATGATATGGAGTTAGGAGCGGTAGTATTCGCCCTGAAGATCTAGAGACACTATTTGTATGGCACGAAGTGTGTAGTGTTCACCGACCACAAGAGTCTACAACATATCCTAGACCAAAAGGACCTCAATATGAGGCAACGCCGATGGATAGAGCTCCTAAGTGATTACGATTGCGAAATTCGTTATCACCCGGGGAAAGCAAGTGTCGTAGCGGATGCTTTGAGTCGAAGAAAGAATTGAACCATTAAGAGTAAGAGCCTTGGTTATGACCATTGGCTTGGACCTTCCGTCACGAATCCTTGAGGCTAAAAAAGAAGCAGTTAAGGTTGAAAACCTTGAAGCCGAAGATATCAGTGGCATGCTAAAGAAGTTAGAAGCCCGCGCTGATGGAACATTATGCTTGGATAATAGGAGTTGGTTACCATGTTACGGTGACACGAGATCTTTGATTATGCACGAATCGCATAAGTCAAAGTATTCTATTCATCCAGGAGCCGACAAAATGTACCATGACTTGAAGATGTTATATTGGTGGCCAAACATGAAGGCTGACATCGCCACATATGTCAGCAAATGCCTGACTTATGCCAAGGTTAAAGCTGAACATCAGAGGCCCTCTGGGTTATTGGTCCAACCCGATATACCAGAATGGAAGTGGGAGAAGATAACAATGGATTTCATCACCAAACTACCCAAAACGGCAGCAGGATACGATTCGATTTGGGTCATTGTTGATCGTCTTACTAAGTCTGCGCACTTTTTGCCAATGAAGGAGACAGATTCAACAGAAAAATTGATGAGGCTGTACATGAAGGAAATAGTAGCAAGACATGGAATACCGGTGTCAATCATCTCCGATCGTGATAGCCATTTCACTTTGAGAGTTTGGCAATCTTTGCATAAAGCATTGGGTACGCAGTTGGACTTGAGTACTGCTTACCATCCTCAGACCGATGGTCAGAGTGAGAGGACCATTCAGACATTAGAGGACATGCTAAGAGCTTGTGTGATTGACCTCGGAAATGGTTGGGATAGACATTTACCCCTTGTAGAATTTTCGTACAATAATAGTTATCACACGAGCATTAAAGCTGCACAGTTCGAAGCACTTTACGGTAGGAAGTGTCGTTAACCTGTTTGTTAGGCTGAAGTTGGAGAAGCACAACTTACCGGACCAGAGATTATTCATGAGACCATGGAAAAGATTTACAAGATTAGAGATCGCATGCAAGCTGAACGTGATCGACAAAAGAGCTATGCTGACAAGAGACGTAGGCCCCTTGAGTTTGAAGTTAGAGATAAGGTTATGCTCAAGGTCGCGCCCTGGAAGGGTGTGATGCGATTCGGAAAACGTAGAAAGTTAAACCCTCGTTATATTGGACCCTTTCGAATCATAGAAAGGATTGGTCCAGTAGCTTACCGTTTGGAATTACCTCAAGAACTTAGTCGAGTACACAATGTGTTCCACGTCTGCAACTTAAAGAAATGTTTGTCCGATGACACACTCGTTATTCCTCTGGAGGAAATCCAACTCGACGTTGACAAACTCAACTTGTTGAAAGGAACCCGTAGAGATAATGGACCATGAGGTCAAGCAACTCAACGAAAGCCGTATTACTATCAGTAAAGTTCGCTAGAACGCACGTAGAGGCCCAGAGTACACTTGGAAGTGGGGACCAATTCAGGAGAATTACCCTCACCTATTCATGTAGGATCCCTTAACACATACATTATATATCACGGATCTAGATCAAGAAAAGAGAAAGAGAGATGTTTCTAGAGGAGAAGAAACAAGAGAGAGGTTAGAGAGAAAAGAAAAGATATTATTAGAAAAGAGAGAGTTAGATATTTTTCCAAGTGGAAAAGATATATATATATATATATATATATATATATATATATATATATATATATATTATATTATATAATATATATATATATATATATCATATATATATATTATTATATATATATTATATATATATATAATATATATATACCCGTCACGTTTAAGTAAACGTGTGGGATTTGATAGGGACTCGGGCTGGGTTTTTGCTTGGGATTAAACCCGAAAATATACGTTATTAGATTAATATCGAGCCCGATTCACGATACCTTTCCTATTACAACGTTAACTAATGATTGACCGAGCTTAAATTCATAATGAACGAACTTCTGTTCGACTCAATATTTATTTTTTTTTGAGGCTAACAATCTCCCATGAAGTGAGTTTATTGATGACACTCCTTTATGAGATAATGAGATTGCTTTGTCGTTAGCTTCATGTGGTCTTGGTCTTTCTCCTTGTTATTTGTTGTTGGCTTGTTCCTTAATGCTTTGCGAATCTTTTACTTGAGCCTTTGACATGTCATTAACGTCTATGCCATCTTGCGATCTTGAGTGTTTTGACCAACATTCTCTACTGTTTGCCTCATCTTGAAAGACTTCGAATCAGAGTTTGACAGAATTAGGATGTCTTATGTCTTTAATCTTATGAGTTTCATGATAGTTTGTCTTTGTAGAATGAGCATTGAATATGTGGTATGTATCGAACTTTGGTTGTATTGGGAACCGTCACCCCCGTTTTAAACCTGCAGGTTTTAGTAGTGATATCGAAAAATGATTTGAAAATCAATTGACGTGTTACTTGTAAAAAAAAGCGTTTTTGTAACAATCGAGAGTTTTAAATCTTTTTATCAAAAAATTCATCAACCGTCAATTCATTTACTGGACCAAATCGATATCCAGTTGTCACAAGTTTGATTCATATAGAATCTCGCAAGTCACCTACCAAGAGCTTGTTTGATGCTGACTCAAGTAGGATTTCCATCTTCATTGTGAATACTTATAGTATCACTCGGATGTTCTGGCAAATATCATAAGGATATTGCGTAGGACTCTTGTTAACAGCTTGTGAACTTGATGATGTTCCAACAGTGTTTTGGTAATGGGAATTGTGTCCTAACAAGATTTAGATTGATCTCTTGGCTCTAGACTCGATTAGTGCATTTTGGTTTTAGTACTCGAAGGCTGGAGCATATTACCACCTATTCAATATCAATGATCTTGGAATGAGATGGTCATAGATAAGTGTGTAGTCTCCGTGACAAATGAGACAGTTTTGTTGAGAGAAACCTGAATGGCTGGGGAAGGTTGACGGCATTGCATCATGGGGTCCATGATGTCGTCTTCATGTCAGCAATCAACTTGTGATTCTCGGTAGCATATGTATTGACCGGTTCATGCCTAAGTTGTGTGGAGGGCTTCTTTGTTTACACCTTTTTGATCTATTTACATTTCTTTTTTTTATTCACTTCCTTCAATGCTCTACCAGGGAGTCTTATAACACCTGGTTGTGATTGTTCCAATGTTAGTCTCAATCTTAGTCGACATTATTCCCATATACCATTCATCTCTAATCAATACCTAAGGACTGTATTTTAAGCTTTGGTTATCTTGGGTCAGATCCTCAGTTCTGGTTGGATCATAGGATTGATTCCTAACCTAACCACCTTATGACTTCAGAATCGTCATGAAATTAAGATGTTGTTGGGTGTAAGATCGAACCATAAAACCTTTTCTTACTTTTCAGCACATTGAGTCGAATAGATCATATTTTAATATAATTTCTCCCTTATATTAAAATAATAAACACTTATGATTTTGAAACATACCCTTGTGATTAAAAATATGTCTTGAAAATTCTGTGGGAGAAACCGATTATCAGCATGAATGGGTTTGGAACATTTTGATAATGTTTTGAATACATAAGAGTTGTCGTTGTTGATGTATCCAAAAACATTAAAACTTTGTTTTTCGAAAAACTCCCCCTCAAAAATAGGACCAATTGAGAAATTGTTGTCTTTTGAAAACATTATGAGGGTTGGAGTGTTGAACACACAATTTTGAAAGATTATGAATTGTCATCGAGAAATTATTGAAAAATTGTGCTTTCAACTTTTTTGAAAACTAAATGTTAGAGGACTTTTCTTCTCTAACGCTAAGGGGTATGTAGCATATACGTTTACACTATTCCTTTTTTTTGAGCTAAAAATATTGAAAAGTCTTGTAGTACACACCTCAAGACCTGAGGAAACGTTATTTTTCGTTGTGAGGATAAGTTTTAAACTTCCTTTATTAGAAGTCACGGGTTATGTTTAGTATTATTTGCAACATTAAGCCATCTAGAAAAAATTTTGAAATGACATGTTTGAAAACTATTTTGGAACTCTCGCCCGACTTCATTTAACACACCGTGTCAATGTTAATCGACATTTCTAAGCACGTAAATGTTATCGATTCCAAGAGACATGTCGAGAAGAATCTTTTTGGAAATTTTCTATTTTTCTGATTTTGTATTTTCTTTTTGAAGTTTTATATTTTTGTATTTTGCTTTTCTAAAAAATATGTACATGGTGATGTTGTATGATGATATCAAGCAGTCTCATTTGTCAGAACCACCTGATCGCTGGGAGCTCAAAATTCTCATACGTATCTTCTGGACAAGATACTTAAAACGATCCTCAGGAAGGGCTTTCCTAAACATTTATCAGCTAATTGGATTCAGTTTGACCAAAATTATAATTCAATTTATACCATTTTCCAACCTGTTACTTTATGAAATGATACCTAGTATGGATGTGCTTTGTTCGCGATTTGTTGTACGGGGGTTGCATGATATGCTATGGCTTGACTTGAGTAGTCGCAGTACAACGGTATTTTGTTATAGGTGAAGCCATAAATCTTGAATTGTGTCCTCATCCACACTTACTTAAGCACAACTTGCAGATAACGCCATTTACTCTGCCTCTGCGGAAGACATGGCAGTGCAATTTTGTTTCTTGGACATTCCAAACTTACTAGCTTATCACCATAGGAAATGTATCCTTCAGAAGTGCTTTTTACGAGTGCATCCGCCCATGATCCAACGTCTGGAAATGCTCTGTTAGTTCAAAGCCAGAATAATTTGGATAACAAAGACCCCTGTTAATGGTTACCCTTTTGGTATTAAAGATTCTTTTACCTCCTTGAGGTGTTTTTGTGTTGGTCGTGCTTGATAACATGCACATAGCCATACTGCTTTGCACTAAGTCTGTTCTACACGATGTTCAAGTACATGTGTGACCGATTTTACTTGAATAATCAGATTGGTCTTAGGGTTTCTCCATTAAATCTACATCTAGTTTGGGTTTATTAGCAACAATGTGTACCAATGTCGAATGACATTTGTCCATTATTATAGCTTTTTCAAATTTTAAGCGTACGTGGCTGATGATAAAAATACCTTATGGGGACTGGTGGATTTGTAGTCCTAAAAAGCAACTTCATCTCCCCCATTAAGGACATTCAAATCTAATGTGCATTAAGCTTTTCAAATCTTTTTGAATATTAGGGTTTGTAGACCTAAAAATTATGTCATCAACGTAAATCTGCACAAGTAGAATATCCTCCCCGTATTTTATCTTGAATAAAGTTGGGTCAATTATACCTTTAGTAAATCCTTTGGACATCAGGAAGTTGGAAAGTTCATCATACCAGGCTCTTGGAGCTTGCTTTAATCCATACAAAGCTTTCTCCTCAGAAGTTAGATTTTTCTGGATGATCTGGATCACGAACCCTTCTGGCTGAGAACTAAACCTCCTCTTTCAGTGGACCATTAAGAAGTTGCCATTTTCGCGTCATCTGATAGATTGGAAAAAGACTTGTGTGCTGCGTAGGGCAACGAAAATCCGAACTGCCTCCAATGCGAGCAACTGGTTGGCACAATGATTCTTTCGGAAATCAATACCCTCTTATTAAGCATAACCTTTAGCTAAAGTCGTGCTTTTGTTGGCGAATTATAGTTGATCTTCATCATTTTTGTTCTCCATAACCAACTTTAGCTTTATTAATTATCTTGCCAAATGGTTTGTCGACTAGTCCCAGACTTTTTAGTCTGTCGAACTGATGAAGTTCATCCTGCATTGCTTCGATCTATGCAGAATCAGCCATTGCCTCCTTAATGTTCTTTGGTTCAACAATACTCACCGTGAGCGCGAACATACACATTTCAGGATCTGTGGCAAGTTGTCTTCTTGTTTGAATAGGCATGGTTGGATTTCCACAAACTTGTTCTAATGGATGATCTCTGGTCCATCAGTAATCATGACTTTGTGGTTGAAATGAATGCACATCAGTATTATCAATGTTGTGTGAGGAAGACTCATCAATTTCTTTTACCCGTGTACAAAAAGGATTGATAAATTCAGCTTCTTGAAATGATGCATTCGGTGCTTGATCATTGTTGTTTTCCTCAGCTTGACCGTGTGTTGAATTGTAATATTCTTCAAGTAAAGGGCTGAAGAGAAATTCCAACCCTTGTTGTGACAAATCTGTCTTTTCAACTATAGGAACAACATTTTGTCTTGGGGGCACGGGGTAAGAGTTGTCATAATCTGACGCCTTTTGTCCTTAAGGAACGAGGCCTGAAGAGACATTTTCAATAGACATCTCTTGTCGTTGTGGTGCGAGGTCTGAACTATTGTGATCAGACATCATTTCTTTGATTTCATCAAACTTGATGTGAATGGAATCAACTATTAAGCGTGCTCTCTTGTTGTAAACACGATATCACTTCGACTGAGTAGAATATCCCACCATGACACATGGATCCCCTTTTTCTTTCATCTTATCCAAATTTTCCCCATCTCTAGTTATGTAACTGATTCGCTGGTCGTATACACTTAAAATAACTCAAATGCAAATCTCAACCAAATGCCCTTGACCAAGGTAAAAAGTCAAGAC
>BQNB010011105.1:23243-50593 GCA_026074375.1 Tanacetum coccineum
AGGGGTGTTTGTATATAATCCTACAAACCCAGGTTCGAGTCCTGTTGTGGTCTGTTTTGGGGTTTTTCTTTTTATTGTTTCTTTGTTTGATCTAAACGCATACCACTTAGGTATTTGGATCGGATCTAGAACAAGCATACACAAGTTTATTTGGATTTCGGTTCAAGTAATTATGTTACAACACAAGGTGTTTGGTTCGTGAAGGTAGACTAGCAATCAATTTGTACTCCTTAGAGGCAGTAATTTAACTGCTTTACTTGTTTCAAGTTTAAGATCAAGAGGTAAGTAATTATTTACTTTTAATGTTATAATTATTTACTTTAATTAAGTTTTAATCTTATGTGCCTTAACTTGATTTAATCCGCTGCGTACTCATAGCTAAACTGGTCACTTAGAATGTTAAATCCCAACATACATCACCTTCAATCTATTTTACGCATTGGAGTAACATAGGTCCCAAATATCAAACTAAGAGTTTGGACAAAAAAAATCCCAAACTGAACAACCCATTCAAAATAAAAAATTAGTTTAGTTTAGTCAGTTTGGAGATGCACTTACCAGCCACCTGCTTTGGTAATTTCTTAGACCAAGCTCATTATTCGATAGGTTAGTAGTCTTAAATAGGACAAAATGGTTTATATGTGTTAATGTAATACAAGTACGAGTAGCTGATACGTACCTATAGTATTTAATTTAATTTGTTCAACCATACAGTCATTTGAATGGTCTAGCTAGTTTATCATTCATTAAACCCAAATTGTTTTTTTCATAGAAGGTTTAGAGGTTATTCAATCCAAAACATGAGTTGATCAAATGCCTATATACGTATCAAATATCTAATTTTTGATTAAACTTTTAACCTCTTTTGCTCTTTTTTAACAAAGAAGTTGTATACTTATCGAAATCCTGAAGACTATTTACCAAACGGCTGAGAATCGGGTCAAAATCAACCCAAACCGACAAATCCGAACCGAGTCGAAAACCATTCTATGGAAGACATGAATTGAGAACCGAACCGAAGTGTCTCGGTTCGATTCGGTTTTCTGTCGGTCTATTCGGTCCGGTTTATACGGTTTAGGTGTGTTTTTCTCGGTTGTGAGTCGAATCGAACAGAAACCGAAAACCATAAATATATAAAGCCGAAAACTGAATCGAGTATGATCGATTTGATTTCAATCAAACCAGTTCACCTCGGTTTTTTGATTCTATTCGATTTTCGATATGTTTTGCTCATCCTAATTTTACATATTTTATTAATTAAACTAAGATTTCTTTAAGGGAATTAAATGAAATTTCAACCAATAAAGGTTTGTGAGTTTAATATAAATCATAAATTTTTAAAAATCAAATGAAGAAATATTATTGGTCATTAATTTTTTTCATCAAATTTAAAAGCGCACTATCATCCTTCTTTTAAATAATTAAATATTTAACAAATAGTTAATCGTTACGCGAAACAAATAATTGCATCGTGACGAGATTAGATAATCTTTATTAAGAGGGCAACGAACTTTCTTTTCAAGTTTTTTTTAAGAGTTGAAATTTTCGCCCTGAAAAATCACATGTTATTTGTAAAATCACAGTTGATATGTTATTTTAAAAATCACGTGTGAATTTTAAAATAACAAATGACGTGTAATTTAATAAATTCACATGTGACTTATGAGATCACACGTGATTTTTAGAATATAAAATCATAAATAATTTTACTAGTCACGTGTGATTTTTTAAGATGGAAATTTCAACATTAGAAAGAAAAGTTCGTCGAAAATATATCGAGAAAATATATCGAAGTGACACTCTAATGAAATATAAAAAATTTGTCGTCGGTAGTGTATTTTTTATCAGTAAAAAATTGGTTTTTCATTTTAATGAAAAAACAAAATTGTCAGAATTTGCTTATATGATATTTAGATAATTTGGGATCTGTGTATATTGATCTTGCCTCTCTCTTTGATTAAGTATCATTTTAAGGCTGTGCGGAGTAAGAGTGAAACTCACCGTTCACACACCCACTCACCATTCATTCCTTATTCCGGCTACCCAAAGTCGCGCGTGACTTGGGTCTTCAAAGGTGAGCCACTCACCGGTGGTGGGTGTTAACAAAGTGGACCCATTTTTATTTTTATTTAATTTAATTTAGTTGGTTTGTGAGTGTGTGTAGATATATAGTGGGGTATATTTTATATAAAGTTAGTATTTTAATGAAATGTGAGTTTAGTTGAAAGGTGAGTTGTTATTACGGTTGAAAGGTGAGTGGTAAAGTTGGAGAGAGAAAGCTGACGTGGCGCTGAGGTGTAAGGTGAGTGGGTGTTTCTTACTCCATCCAGCCTAAACACGGATAAAACCGTAAAAGTAACATTCGTTGATTTTTCTTATACACCAGAAAGGTCAAACGTTAAAAGTTAGAGATAGAAATGAGAGCATACGTCTTATAACCATATCTTATAAATGTCACAATCTACTTTAAAGTTACTTTCTACCATAGCTTTGGTCACATTTTGAATGCATATGAGTGTACACGTCAAAAGTTGACGGATAATTGGCAACTTTCATATCCTAAATGCCTAGCTATAAATAAAAGTTGGAATAAAGGGAAAAAAACTTGGATGGAAAGGCTTATCACGTAACTAACTATAGATCCAACATCAGCAAAGCCGAGTTTAGTCTTGGTTTGTCTTAAAGCTCAACTTGTGAAAATAAGTTACGTGTTTGATAACGATATTTGAAGATATTTTCGTAACAACCTAATGGAATGAAAGACAAGTACAAGATGAATAAGAAATATTCGTGATATCCTTTACAGTCTTCAGAGTATCCTGTCGCATGATAGGTTACGGTGATGGATCAGGTGTGAAGAGATATGAATAAGATAGCTCATGGGATAACTATTATTCTTAGTTAGTACGTACTACTAGTTAGCATGCACTTATATTGTCCATCAATATTCATAAGGCACGTACATTATTACATAAAACTAAACTCAAAGAGAGTGATCGGTATGTCTAAGACTTTAACAAACGAGCCAAGTAACGTCTAGAAACGATCGACAGCCGATGCATGTGCACCGAACATAGGTAAAGAATACAGAGTTATTTGACATATGATAACACCGCTTGAGAAAACACGACACACCGAAATGAGGATGGAACTTACTGGAACAGGAACCTATTTTTAGTAGAACCCTTTGACATCGTACCAAATGTCACATGTTATCAAAGACTATCGAAGAGAAGGATCTCGAGTAGAAAATCCTCTTATGATTTGTTTAATTTTATTCTAAAGCCACGTTCAAATGAAGATAACATGTGTATCACACATGTCGAATTTTTAAATTTGATACCGAGTATAATATATGGGAGTTGATATGCACACCACACAAAATGATGTGCACACCACAAAAATGCATGTGTGGTGTTGTATCATATGCATTACACATGTGATTTTGTGGTGTACACATCACTTTATGTGGTGTGCATATCACCTCCCATAATATATCATAAGTCCCTCTGGCGACTCATGGCGTTTTTCAAAATCCTTACCCTATTTCGGATCTAATCCTAATCGTTCTATCAAACCTGCATTTGATTGTTTCGGTTAAGGTTTGATTTGAATAGGTTTTTTAATTTTGTTATTGTCTGTCGTCCTCTCATTAACATTTTCTTTTTCAAATTTTTTCCTTTCCACGCCCTAATTTTTGATTTCCAAGTCCTAACTTTGGTTTCCAAGCCTCTTTTTGAAACCCTAATTTCTTGTTCTCCAAACACTTTTCCATTTTTTCTTCCCGATACCTCTTTACAATTTTTGTTTTTCCATGGGTAGCCATCGATCTAAGGAGGATGAGGTTCAAAAGATTTCTACGTCAGTGTTCATTACGAATTTTCCAGATCTGTTCACTGCTAAGGATCTTTTTAACACGTGTAAACAATATGGGCACGTTGTGGATGCGTTTATCCCAAACAAAGGATCGAAAGCTGAAAAAAGGTTTGATTTTGTGCGTTTTATTAAGATTTTTGATGTGGAGAGATCGGTTAATAATTTATGTACGGTATGGGTTGGGCGATTTAAACTCCATGCAAACATTGCTAGGTTTCAGAGAACGCCTCTGAATAATGAAAGTACTCAGGTCAAGAATAAATTTGGGGAGAACAGAAGCAACACAAATGATTACAATAAAGAGAAAGGGGTAAAAGGAGTTGCTAATTCTTATGTTCACGCTGTTAAAGGTGGACCTCAGTATGTGAATGTGGAGATTGAATCTACTCCAGCTTTGGTTTTGGATGAAGAATGTTTGAACTCAAAAGATCTTTCTAATTCTTTATTGGGAAGAGTGAAAGAATTTGCATCCTTGTCTAATTTGAAGATGGTATTGACAAATGAAGGTTTGGACAATATAAAAATTAAGTACATGGGTGGTTTTTGGGTACTGTTAGAATTCGCTTCTGAAGCTTTAAAAATGTTGTTTCCATCAAATGTGGGTGCTGGCTCCTGGTTTTCTCACTTGATACAAGCATCAATGGATTTTACTATTGATGGGAGGGTTGCTTGGGTGGAGATTGAAGGTATCCCGTTTAAAATGTGGTCGGTTAATACTTTTAAACGCATTGCATCTAAATGGGGTGTTTTACTACATGTTGATGATCAAGAAGACGACTGCTTTCATAGGAAAAGAATGTGCATCAATACGAAGGTTGGCATGAACATTTTTGAGTCGTTTAAAATTATTATTCATGGAAAGGTTTTTTGGATTCGTGCCAAAGAAGTTCCAAGATGGGTACCTGATTTTATGGAAGAAAATGACGAGGACTATGATACTGATAGTGATACTAAGGAAGGAGGTTCAAAAGGAGAAGACGCTTCTATTTTTAGAGGCGAAAGTGACGTAGAAGAGGTTCCTGAAACTATGATTGAGGATGGATTGCATAACCCTAATTTGGAAGAGGTTTCTATTGGACAAAAGGACAAGCATTCTGAGGACTTATTTAACTTATATGATGTGCTCAATAAGAAAAATAATGTTGTCGATAAAGGTAATAACTCTAAAAATAGTCTAAAGTATCCTCTAGGTTTTACGCCAACTGATGATATAGAAGAGCATTGCAAGAAGGATGAGGAGTCTAAAAAAGAGAGTGGTGAATATTCTCAAAGGTATCATGAGGAAGAGATAAATACTGGCATTAAAGATAAATGTTCGAATAAGAGTTCAAAGGAAGATGCAGCGGAGTCGGTTTGTTCAGGTCATTTTAAAAAATCAGAGATCCCACGTATAGGAGGATCTATATTGAATTTGATAGATGAATCGGTGAAAGTGGGACAAACTATGAGATATAATATGGAAGGGTGTATGAAAAACATGGAAGAGATTATTGAATCACAAGGAGTGAATGATGTTTACCGATGAATTTTTTGTCGTTGAATATTCAAGGCCTTGCCCAAAAGGTCAAAAAAGATTGGGTTAAGGAGTTATGTGTGAAAAATAAGGTGAATTTTCTGGCTTTACAAGAAACAAAAATGGAGGATATTGAGCTTTTCAGTGTTAAGATGTGTTGGGGTAATTTTGCATTTGATTATGTTCATAGTGCTTCGGTAGGTAATTAGGGTGGTATTCTTTGTGTGTGGGATCCTAGTTCTTTTCATAAAACCAACACCATCGTCTCTGATTATTTTATTATGCTTAGAGGTGTTTGGATGAAAAACGGTAATGATCTTCTAATAATTTTGGTTTACGCTCCTCAAGAGTTAATCGAAAAAAAGATGCTTTGGGATTATTTGGTTTATGTGATTAATAACTGGAAATGAGAGGTGGTTATCATGGGCGAATTTAATGAGGTGCGTAAAAAACCTAAAAGATTTGGTTCGATGTTTAATGTGCAAGGTGCTAATGTGTTTAATATGTTCATTGCTAATGCGGGTTTGGAGGAGGTTTCTCTAGGCGGCAGTTCTTTTACTTGGTGTCATAAATCAGCTACAACGATAGCAAACTCGATCGGTTCCTAATTTTTGAAAGCTTAATGAGTTCGTGTCCGAATATTTCTGCAATCACTTTGGAACGATACTTATCTGATCACCGGCCTATTTTGCTGCGTGAGAGACACTTTGATTATGAGCCGACTCCTTTCCGATTTTTTCACTATTGGTTTGAAATGAACAGCTTTGATAAGCTAGTGAAAGATACATGGAATGAAGCTCCTGTAGAAGAGTCCAATGCTATGACCAATATGATGAAGAAGTTGAAGCACCTTAAACAGAAGATTCGAGAGTGGAATAAGGATAAAAAGAAGAGTGCTAGAAACAGAAAAATAAGATTCAAAGAAGAATTAGCTTATTTGGATGCAACTATAGACAAAGGTAAAGGAAATGCTGAGGTTGTCAAACAAAGAATAGGTGTTATTAAATTACTCCAAGGTTTGGAAAACCTTCAATTGTTGGAGACGGCTCAAAAATCTAAGATAAAATGGGCTATAGAAGGAGACGAGAACTCTAAATATTACCATGGCATTTTAAATAAAAAGAGGAGTCAACTTACTATACGAGGTATTTTGGTAGAAGGTATTTGGACTGACATTTCGGGTATGGTGAAACGTGAGTTCCTACAGCATTTTAAAAAAAGTTTGATAAACCTGATGAGCATCGCATCCATTTAAATATGAATTTTCCGAAAACTTTGTCTTCTGATCAACAAGCAGAGCTGGAACTTGAAGTGTCCAAAGAGGAGATAAAAAGGGCGGTTTGGGATTGCGGGACTGATAAATCCCCTGGTCCGGACGGATTTACGTTTGGTTTTTATCGTCGCTTCTGGAAGGTTATCGAAAAGACGTGGTTGATGCTGTTACTTATTTTTTTATGCATGGCTTCTTCCCTAAAGGTAGTAACTCGTCCTTTATTGCCTTGATTCTGAAAATTCCTGATGCTAATATGGTAAAGACTTTAGACCAATTAGTCTAATTGGGAGCTTGTATAAAATTATTGCAAAGATTTTGGCGAACCGTCTAGTGGTTGTTTTGGGAGATATTGTAAACGAGGTTCAATCGGCTTTTGTTGCGGATAGATAAATCCTTGATGGCCCTTTTGTCTTAAACGAATTGTTTCAATGGTGTAAGTCGAAGAAGAAACAATCTTTAATTTTCAAGGTAGATTTTGAGAAGGCATATGATTCGGTTCGATGGGATTTTTTGGACGACGTATTGAAAAAGTTTGATTTTGGTGAAAAGTGATGTAATTGGATTCAAAGTTGCCTTAGATCATCTAGAGGTTCGATTATTGTCAATGGTAGTCCCACGGAGGAATTTCAATTCTACAAGGGTCTTAAACAAGGTGACCCGTTATCTCCGTTCTTATTTATATTAATCATGGAAAGTTTACATATCTCGTTTCAAAGAGTGGTGGACGCTGGAATGTTTAAAAGGATTACTCTAGGTCCATCGTTGCAGCTTTCTCACATGTTTTATGCCGATGACGCGGTCTTTGTGGGACAGTGGAGTGATGCTAATTTCGAAACTATTGTTCATGTGCTGGAGTGCTTCTTTCGTGCGTCGGGAATGCGTATCAACATGAGTAAAAGCAAACTAATGGGGATTTCTGTGGAGGAAGACAAAGTCAAACTAGCAACTTCCAAGATTGGTTGTCTTATTCTTAAACCTCCGTTCTCTTACTTAGTGTCGAAAGTGGGCGGGCTGATGTCTCGTATACAATCTTGGAACGAGGTTGTTGACCGTGTGACTGCTCAACTCTCAAAGTGGAAAATGAAGACGCTTTCAATTGGAGGAAGGTTAACACTTCTCAAGTCGGTCTTAGGATCGATGCCTATCTATCATATGTCTATTTTTAAAGTTCCAATGAGTGTGCTACATAGATTGGAGTCTATTCGCTGCCAGTTTTTCAATGGTCATGATCTCAATAGTAAAAAGACGTCATGGGTGAAATGGAAAAATGTGTTGGCGTCCAAAGAGAAAGGGGGCCTTGGTGTATCAAGTTTATATGCGTTGAATAGAGGCCTTATGTTCAAATGGGTGTGGCGGTTCTTTACTCAAAACACATCATTATGGGCGAAGGTTATTAAAGCGATACATGGAGACGATGGGAAAGTGGGAAAGAATGCGAAATCATCTTTCCCATCTATTTGGCTCGATATAGTGCATGAGATGGAATTGTTGAAGAAACGAGATATTGATATAGTAAATTGCATTAAAATTAAGCTGGGCAACGGGGATAATACAACTTTTTGGGAGGATGTTTGGCATGGGGACACTGCTTTTAAAAACTTATATCCGCGAATGTATGCGCTTGAGTCTTGTAAGGTCGTTGATGTTGCAACTAAGCTGGCGTATTCTAGTTTGGATTCTTCTTTTCGACGTGTTCCTAGGGGTGGTGTGGAACAAGAACAATATATAGAGGTGGCCACCAAGACCCGTTGGGTTAAAGTTGTTCCTATTAAGGTTAATGTGCATGCGTGGAAAGTAAGGCTCGATTCTTTACCAATGAGATTTAATATTTCCCGTCGAGGTATGGATATTGATTCTATTACGTGCCCGATATGCGATAATGGGGTGGAATCGACTAGCCATTTATTTTTTACTTGTCATATTGCTAGAGAGATTTTCCGTAAGATATCTTGTTGGTGGGATGTTAGCTACATGGAAATATCCTCTTATGAAGACTGGTTAACTTGGATTGTGAATCTTCGATTATCCATTAAGCATAAGCAGGTCCTCGAAGGAGTTTTCTACGTAATGTGGTGGCATATATGGTCTTTTCGTAATAAGAGAATTTTTTGTTCGAAGAATCCTTCAATGGCGATGATTTTTAAAGATGTGGTGTCTTGGTCTTTTTATTGGTGTCGTTTTAGATGTAAAGCTTCATTTAGTTGAATTGATTGACTCAAAAATCCTTATCTTGTATCTTTGTAATTTTTAGCTCCTTGCTAGTGGTCTTAATAAAATTCGCCGTTAAAAAAAAATAGGCTTAAGTTGAAAGTATGGTCAAACAAATGAACCTCGCAATGCAAAAGCCATCATCCACATTTTGTTTTAATCGATAGTATGAAAAAGTTAATTCCAAAAACAAAAGTGCACCGAATAGTACCATCCGGAGGCCGAAGCCACCGGTTTTCATTCGGGGGGGATGGATTTTGAATTGAAACCCCAAACAAGTCCCGAGAGGAAGGATGAAAGAAGAACCATCCTCAAAACCGAAGTAAGGATGTCCAAACGCAAAAAACTGGCGTACAGGTACGCCAACCAACGACACTTGAACGCCCAGTTCCGGAAAGAAAAAAAACAAAGCAGCTCTAAACATTGCCATTACGCTTGTGATCGAAAGGGGATACTTAAGCAGTCATTCCTAGATTAACTTCATATCGGTCCATCATTGTGAAGCCACGGATAAATGAAGAGAAACGAAAATTATCGAATTAGATCACTTTGCCTCAACGGGTTGAGAGTTAAAACGTGACGCTATTTTGGTATCTCCAACAGCCCAAAGAACCGAAAGTAGTAATAACATAGTACCTGTGTTTTTTTCTCTTTAGAAGCTGCCAATGAGATGATCCAATCATTGAAAGTATCCCAAAAGAAGAGTTTGAAAAGAGGATATCAACAACCATCTAAAAAACGAGCTTCCACATATCGGTAGCAATGTCGCATTCGAAGGAAAACTTGATTAGCAGATTCGACATTGGCATTGCAAGAAGGATAAGTGATGGCACGAAATCTCCATACACGCGAAGTGAGATTCAAGCTATGAGGGAGTCGGTCCAAGGAAGCCTCCACAATAAACACAGTGACTTCAGGGGGATAGATTTTCCCAAGTAGTTAGCACATGAGCGAAGAGTGGGAAGGTATTTTGGTCAATCTATAACGAGCATCCTTACACGGTAAAGTACCATTAGGACCAAGACTCAAGTATAAGTATCTCATTGACATCAATATTTAGTTGATCGATCTCATTTAACATGTCACATGAATAGGCAAGATTTCTAACACCAAGATGGTCCTGGAGGACCAATTCCAAGACATTGCATATATTAATCGTCAATGATAGACAATCTTTGTCTTGATCAAGATGACTAGAGCCGAGTTTTGTACTTGTAAAAAGAGGAAGTCTAGCCATACCCAAATATCTTTTCCAAAAATCGCATACGAATCTTCTTTGTGCCACAACCTGCTTTTTTTAAAACGAAAAAGTGTTTAGAGAAAGATAATACCTTTTGAGTTGGTGAAAGGAAAATTGGGAAGGGTTCCAACAATGTTAGCCCAAATGCCCTTGAAGCTACAAACCATTGTATCGAAACTCCTTTTTGACCATGATTAAAGCTTTGATGACCTAAACCCATAAGGGCGTTTGGGGAAGCAAGCAACCTCCAACGCCATTTTTGGAAGAAGAGCTAAGGTTGAAAGCTTTAAGGACTTGCCAATGTTTGACCCTCTTTATCTAAAGAATTAAGAATAATTGGCCATTTAACCCAAGCTATTTTGTTTTCATCTGTATTACACACCAAAAAAAATTTAGCCCTGGAATCTTTCTAGGTCTTGTAGACCGATCGGGCGTGCTCTTGAAAATCGATTTAAATAGTGAGATTACCAGAATATCAAAGGACATACTTGATAAGGAGTAGACGACCCTCCAATCGACAGAAGATTAGCTTTCCCAGAGGAAAGCCTCATATGAAACGATCAACAAGCGTGTCTTCCAGCTCAGCCACAAAGAGACTTCATATTGGAACCAATTGGGGAGGACCACAAGGTAATGAAAGGATATCACCTGCAATACAACCAGCATTGCTAGCCATACTTAAAACTTCATATTTATTAACCCCAATACCATAAATATTAGACTTTGTGAATATTAATCTTGAGACCCGGAGGCTAGATAGAAAACATGGAGAACACAAAATGATACTTATCATGTCTTTTGCATTCCATCCATAGTAATGATCACATCATCTGCATAGAAAAGATGGGAAACATTGATAGTAGAATTGTTAATATTAACACCAGTAATTATACCATTTCCCACCGCTTCCTCAAAAGCATTATGGAGACCTTCCATAACCAAGATTGAAAAGATAAGGAGGGATAGAGGATCTCCTTGCCTAAGGACCTTACGATTTAATGGAAAAACTCAGACGTTTAGGGATAACCAGTAATAAGAATTAGAAGTTCTCCGAAGAATTGAGACAAAGCCTTTAATCCTAATAGATCTCACATTTATTACCAAATCCAAAATGTCGAGAATGTGATCAAGTAATCCAGCTTATGGAATCAAAAGAACTTTTCAAAGTCCACTTTAAAAAATAGGAGCTTCTTTTTTGTTTTTTATAACACTCAATGATTTACGCTTTAGAATACGGGGGCCATCAAGAATTTGACGACCAGCAATAAACGCCGACTGTTCCTTGCTAACAATCTTGTCAATCACTTTAGATAAACGGTTAGCTAAAATCTTGGCAATGATCTTATAGTGTATACCAATAAGCGAAATAGGGCGAAAGTCAGTGATTAAGGTAGGGTTGTTGACCTTTGGGATAAGGGTGAAAAACGAAGAATTAGCACCATTAGGCATAACACAAGAAGCAAAGAATAAGTTAACAAAATCATATAGATCCTTCTGAATAGTGCCTCAATACTTCTTCACAAACGCAAAAGAGTAACCATCCGGGCCTGGAGCTTTACTACTTCCACAATCCCAAACGGCTTCCTTAATTTCTTCAAGGGTAACCTGTCTTTCAAGAGTTTCTCGATCCATGCAATTAAGGGAATGAGAATGAGGAAGGTTAGAGAACATAACATGTGAATCTTGAGCTTGGAATTTCCTTTTATAGAATTGAAGAAAGGCATCCTTGATCAAACAAAGGTTCGTGATCCAATTTCCTTCAACCATAATCCTTATCTTGGATCTTTGTAATTTCTAGCTCCTTGCTAGTGGTCTTAATAAAATTCGCCGTTAAAAAAAAGATAGGCTTAAGTTGAAAGTATGGTCAAACAAATGAACCTCGCAATGCAAAAGCCATCATCCACATTTTGTTTTAATCAATAGTATGAAAAAGTTAATTCCAAAAACAAAAGTGCACCGAATAGCATACGTTATCTTTGGACCATAAGATTACAAGCACCATTTATTTGAACGAATAGAAAGTATCTCGTTCTCAAAATTCATGAATTTAGTATTTCGTTTAATTATGGATCACATACTCATCGAATAAAAAGTGTAACCCTGCCTATAATATTTTATTATTTTATTTTTTGCCATTTTACACCAAAGTGTTACAAGACTTGTCCGCTATTGACTCATACGCACTGTTTTAATGTGAGTAAAAGGTTAGTTCTAAACTAACGTCACTCCTTTGTTCAAAAAAAAAAAAAACTAACGTCACTCCGGTCCACGAACGATATGCCTGAGGTGTTCCAAAATGCAACACTTTTATGTCCAACTAATACCCATACATAAATCAGCCTCTGTAAAGCTATATTTGTCAAAAATAATTATCGCTAAAACTGAAAATAAAATTAGAGATAAAACTGTAGATTGATATAGAGCCGAAACTAAAAAACAGATGTCAGTACAAAACTCGGGGTATGGTTTAGAACAAGCCGGACTTACAAGAAACAGGGGTTTTTGAAAGATCCGGAGAACGTTGGACTAAGTAATAGTGTTCAAGATCTCCTGTTAAGAAAAAGTAGCACCGTCGGTCTCACTGTTGGAAGGTTCACACGATCAACCTCGGGTGTGAGTCTCCCTCCAAGGGGCGAAAACGGGAGAGGGGTGACGGTTAAGTAGGTGTTGTTGGGGTTGGGGGGGGGTTAGGGGTAGGTGGTAGGGAGGTGTGGGTGTAAGTTTCTAATGAGAGAGTAATAATATGTGTGTGTTCTTAGCAAGAAAGATCTTACCCTTGGTGGCGTTTGACCCTTGTTTTATAGGCTAGTGATTTTGTCGTGTTTTGGAGATCATGAGATGCGGCTCATCCTATTATCCGGTGAGTTATAGGATGTTTGCCTTGAAGTCATGCATGTTGACTCATTTTATGCATTGTTGATCGTGTTTATTGGTTTGGAAACGCTGTCAGCAGTTGACGAGTCGTCACTCTTTCCTAATTGGCAAATACATGTTTATCTCAAATTACATATTATATTCCTCACTCTTCTTGGCCGAATGATGGGCTTCTCGAAGCTTAGAGTATGTCGCGTCCCATTGGTGTTCCACGGATGTTTAGTCATACCGGAGCTATGATCCTTCACGTTTTATCCCAACATCTCATAGGAGCCTCTGTAAAGCTATATTTGTCAAAAATAATTATCGCTAAAACTGAAAATAAAATTAGAGATAAAACTGTAGATTGATATAGAGCCGAAACTAAAAAACAGATGTCAGTACAAAACTCGGGGTATGGTTTAGAACAAGCCGGACTTACAAGAAACATGGGTTTTTGAAAGATCTGGAGAACGTTGGACTAAGTAATAGTGTTCAAGATCTCCTGTTAAGAAAAAGTAGCACCGTCGGTCTCACTGTTGGAAGGTTCACACGATCAACCTCGGGTGTGAGAGTAAGTTTCTAATGAGAGAGTAATAATATATGTGTGTTCTTAGCAAGAAAGATCTTACCCTTGGTGGCGTTTGACCCTTGTTTTATAGGCTAGTGATTTTGTCGTGTTTTGGAGATCATGAGATGCGGCTTATCTTATTATCTGGTGAGTTATAGGATGTTTGCCTTGAAGTCATGCATGTTGACTCATTTTATGCATTGTTGATCGTGTTTATGGGTTTGGAAACGCTGTCAGCAGTTGACGAGTCGTCACTCTTTCCTAATTGGCAAATACATGTTTATCTCAAATTACATATTATATTCCTCACTCTTCTTGGCCGAATGATGGGCTTCTCGAAGCTTAGAGTATGTCGCGTCCCATTGGTGTTCCACGGATGTTTAGTCATACCGGAGCTATGATCCTTCACGTTTTATCCCAACATCTCATAGGTGTTCCGCAGTTGTCTGGTCGTACCGGAGCTTTGGTCCTCTTACTTTTTATCCACGCATCCGGAGATGTGGCTTGTATGTGGATATCCGGATTTACCAAATGTACTTCTCCAGTCCTTTATGTTTAGTATGGGGATACTATACGTGATCAATAAAGATTATTTTTATAAATTGCATAAATTAGCATTTGATTGAGATATTATAAAGGATTGAGTGAGATCAACATATATCATAAATTCTCTAAGGATCAAATGGGCAATCACTTACCATTTATATTTTCATTAAAAAAAAAAACCAACGTTCCACTTTCTTTTGGAAATAAAATAAAATATTATGTAAATGGTTAATCGCCAAGTGCCAAAATACACCATCACGATTAAAATTTTTTTATTTTTAAGTAGACGCGAATTTCGATATACTTTTGGAAAAAAATTCTAGTGTTTTTATGAATGTTGAAATTTGTGCCTTGAAAAATCATACATGTGATATATAAAATCAAGTATGATTTGTTATTTTACAAACTTTTACTTTGAGAAATTCTTTAAAGAATTTATAATACATGTTAAACTTTTCTACATAATGGATTATATTTTTCCGAAACTTTTATAAGTTACGCACACAAATAAAACTTATATCTGAAGCTTACTTTTAGAAAAATAAACAGAACCCTGATAAATTTTTTTATTGTTCCTCACAACTAGTGAACGTAACACAAAAATAAATAAAATAACATAACATCATACTATTTTATTTGTAGAACAAATGTTTAAAAACAGGGCAGCCAGTAAATAAAATATTAAGATAATAAAAAATTAAATTCAAAGTTTTCGAAAGACTGTTGCCGGTCGTTAGTCAAAAACGGATGTCAAATTTTAACGGATTAAAAAGATTTATTATAGTACTTTTTATAAACACACAAAAATATTTCCTCACAAAAAGTTACTGTAAATTTTTCTGTGTCACCTCTAAAAATTTAATGCCATCATCATGTCATGATGAAACTGCTGATAATAAATATTTAACCGATCTCGCCATTTTTCGCGGGAAATAATATTCACATCTTCTGCCGACGCTTTCTTCATTTCTTTTAATCACTAAAAAAAAAACCCATTTGTTATTTCATCATTTGTTTTATTATTATAATCAAGATTCGATTTTCTTTAATAAATAATTTGATAGTTGGAGTAGGTGGTTTGATTTGATTTTGGCGCAACTTCATCAAATTGCTATTAAAAGATGGAGTTGCATCATAAATCTTTATTCATTTTCTCTTTTTTTGTTGTTTTCTAAAAAGTTTATATTTTTATATCAAGATTTGATATTTGTTTTGTGGGTAGGTTTTATATTTGATTTTTATATGTTTTTGAGGTGGGGTTTTTATAAAGATTATTTTATAGCTTTTGGAATTTAGTCAAAAGCCCATTTTTTTTAAGATCTTTATAATTCTTGTGGGTTGTTTTTAGTGACTGTCTTTTGCTTTTGGCTCTGCAAATTTCAGTATAATATTCGAAATGTTGTAAGAATTTGCAGAGTTTGAATTAAAAAAAAAAGTGAAATTTTTGAAAAGTAAAAAAAATGACATTTGAGGCTGTGGATCATAATCATAATAATGATCATGGTGTCGAAACGAAGAATGTTTTGGTTGGAATTCGTTTTGATGAATGTGGGAGAGAACTTCTTGATTGGGCTATGGTGAAAGTTGCTGATTCGGGTGATCGTGTTATTGCGATTAATGTTTGTCGAAATTCGGGTAATGTTTCTTGTATTTGATATGATGTGATTTCTGTTAATTAGTACTTTTCGGATTTTATGAAAAAAATGTCTTTGTGTATTTTTTACAGAATCTGTAACCAAGTTTAAGGCTTTGTTGGAAGATTATTTGGCTGATTATGAAGGCATTTGTGATCACAAACAGGTAGTTAATATTTGAGGTTACTAATCAATAAGGTTACTCTTTCGTGATTATATGCGTTCAAACGTGGAGCCTTGGTGAACCAAGGTGGCCCTGGCGTTACTTCAATCTGTCACGAGTATACAAAAATGTTAAGTGAAACACACGCCTTTTTAAAAATCTCTTTCAGGGTGAAGTTAGGCCAAATTTCAGATTTAGGCATGAAATACCGGAAGTCCGAACTTACATACTAACGATAGCATGTGATTGAAGGACATTTTTAATTTATGGATTTACACTGAAAAAGGATTTTTTTGAAATTTGGTGGAATTTCAGTTTCGATATTGGTACCACCAATGATGGAATATGACCCGCAAAACCATCAAAGGCCATGAATCGGACTATTGTGTTATTTGTTACTCAATACAGATATTCTGTTGCATCTGCTTTTGGTAGGAATTTTGAATATTTAACATGTGTTTATTCAGGTGGACCTCACCGGGCAGGTATTAAGAGGGAATTCAGTAAGGAAAGTTTTAGTCAGAGAAGCAAAGTTTTATTCTGCAGCTGCTGTTATTGTTGGTGTTAGTAAGATCAAGGCTTTCCGGTACGTAGATCTTTGCACAATCTACTCTTTCCGTCCCACAAAATTTGATTTTTTCATCAAAAAAGTTCAAACGAACAAACTTCTTCTTTGCTTTAATGGTATCCACATGGTTACTTTATTTCTTGTTGTTTTGGTAGGCTTTGATATACTATACTCTTTTTTCTGTAGGGGTGGGCTTTCAATTGCCAAATATTGTGCCAAGAAGCTGCCTCTAGCAACCGAAGTATTGGCTCTCCATAACGGGAAAGTTGTTTTTAAGAGGTTCTCTAATGGCCAACTTTCAGGTACATCACTTGATTTAGTTAATATCTAATCATGAACATGTTAGGTATATGGTTCGGTTCATGTTACAATCTTGTGATGCTAATGCCCCCAGGCTTAGGATTTGTCGCTTGAGGAAGGTGTGAATATTATTACTTACTAAACTAAAAGACGAATAATAATCGTACACACAAATTTGCATCTGCCATATTATTACCAAATTCTCAGGGAAATGCTACAATAACAGTTATCTTTATTTTCATATATTTTTTACACTACAATATTCTTTTTCAGGATATGCATAACACATATAAATCCTGGTTACAGACAAATTTGGTTAAAGAAATACCGAATAACTTTCCAATTTAGTTACGGTGCAAAAGACAGAAATCATTTTGCACAATGCTTTTCTTGCACTTTTCAAATAGTCGGTTACCGTGACTACAATTTATGACCATCCTCATGGTCCCAAACATGTGTTATCTTATTATTATTTTCTCTTTTTAACCGTATCTCCAGGTTATATGTGGCATTAAATATCAGATCTCGATATCTAGTTTTATATAACTATATTTATATTTTTTTCCCAAAAGGGTCAATGCGAGATCCAAGGCCAAGTTTCTACTTAATTGGGAACTCACATTTGAAAGACACCCAGTCAGAGTTTTGTGAGTCTGAGGCATCAGATATGGGGAGACACTGCTCTGAAGAGGTCCGGAGCTTAAAAGAAGAAGTCCAGAGCTTAAAAGAAGAAGATCTAAACCCGTTTGAGTTGAGAAAAAAAGCTTTAAGCTCGGTTTCTGTTGTAATAGAAGACTTTGCACATCAAAGACCGGGTTGGCCTTTACTCAGAGCCAGTAGTGTGTTGACACCATCAGCAATGGAAGCAAGAAAAATGTCGGTGGTCAAGTGGGTCATGAACCTGCCAAACCGGTCCGCACCAGGAACTCCTAGGACCCCTTCGTCTTCATCTAGCACTGATATTAGCCCAAAGAGCTTGGGTTCCGATTCAAGATCCGAATGCAGCATATTTACAAACACAACTTTTGAGAGTAATACACCTAAGAGCCATGAGGTTCCTGAAATATTGAATCTTCTACTCAAAACTAACCCGTCTCGCTGCCAATGGATTGGGTTTGATCTGCTAAAAGCGTCAACCTCTCACTTTGCATCAGGTAATTATGCATGTTGAAGTAGTGTTTCGTCTGATATTCTCGTTGTGTTATATTGTGTTTCTTGAATTTAGTGTACATTTCAAAATACATTACAAACTAATTAAATATTTCCTACAGTTGAGCTGTTTTTCTTACTTTGTTCCTTATAAGTGTAATAAAAAGTTTCTTGATATGAAGTGCATATAAGAAGCCTAACAAAACTGTTGTAGGAACGATGTAATAATTTTAAAAGTTGTGGGTTTTTCTCTTTGCAGAGAATATGATTGGGAAAGGTGGTTGTCATCGTGTATATAAAGGAATATTACCTGATGGAAAGACGGTGGCTGTCAAACTCAGAAAATCATCAAGAGAAGCGTGGAAAGATTATATACTAGAAATAGACATTATGACATTACTAGAACACAAGAACATCACCCCTCTTTTAGGGGTATGTGTGGAAGATGATAACTTGATCTCTGTTTATGATCTCGTGCCTAAAGGAAACCTAGAGGACAATTTACATGGTAAGTTTTCTCTAAAAAACCAAAACCCTCATGTTCATTGCAAGTTTATCTAGAACTATGTAATGATTTATTTTTATCTATTTTTGGTATGCAGGTGTAACGAAGGATAAATCTGTCTTGTCATGGGAAATAAGATTGAATATAGCCATTGGAGTTGCTGAAGCTCTAAACTATTTGCATAAAGAATGTCCGAGGCCGGTTATTCATCGTGACATCAAGTCTTCCAACATTCTTCTCTCCGATGAATTTGAGCCACAGGTTTTTGCCTAGATTCATACCATATTATCTAGTTATGGTTTCTGGATTCTGACCCGTGATATTGTTTATTGAATTTTTAACTGTGTTTGCAGCTATCAGATTTTGGGCTTGCTATATGGGGACCCACAACTTTACCATTCCTGAGTCACAGTGACGTAGTTGGAACGTTCGGGTATCTAGCTCCTGAGTATTTTATGTATGGGAAAGTTAGTGAAAAGATGGATGTTTACTCTTTTGGCGTCGTTCTTCTAGAACTTCTGACAAGAAAAAGACCGATCAGTTCAGATCCCGTTAAAGGCGAAGATAGTTTGGTTATGTGGGTAAGAATCTTGAACACTCTTGAAACTTTGTAAATCAAATGGATGTTGTAAGGTTATTTATTCGGTTTTACTAATCATGCTAAGCATATGTAGGCAAAACCAAAGCTAGAAAAAGGTGATCTAGCAAGCATATTAGATGTGGATTTGGATAAAGAAGTCCATAAAGATCAGATAGTTCGAATGGCTCTAGCAGCAACACTTTGTCTCACTCGTTCGGCTACAAGACGTCCTACGATGAGCCAGGTTCTAAAAACTCTTTTCATGCCTATAAGTTTTCTTGTGATTGAAGTGGCGATTACGACCCATTTTTAATGAAACACTAAGTGGGTTACGTCTTATCACATGTAAGCCAAATGGATAAAACCAACATATCTTGCTAAAAACAAAACTGATCAAATGAGTCGAAACTTACCCAAAGCTTTACTGTCAATGCATAAAGCCTACTTACCTGCTTTACATTAATGTTAAAATTTTACTATTGTATTTATCTTTTATGATTATATTCAACACTAAATGTTTAAAATAGTGGACAAAAAGTATATCAATATCTTGTGTTGTAGGAAATTTCATGGCTGATATTCAGTTTTGTGTACCTTTAGGTTATAAGAATTTTACGAGGGGATCACGATTTGGGTAGACTGACAGCTCAAAATGATTCAGAAGTGTCATGTAATAACGAGAATGAGGATGATGATGACGATGACGATGAGGTTTATCCGGAATCAAATGCAGAGTCACACTTGAGTCTTGCTTTTCTTGATATTGAAGAAAAGTCAACATCTTTTGATAGTGTGGATGTAAATCAACATGCACGTCTTTCGTTAGAAGGATACTTGAGGGGAAGGTGGAGTCGATCTTCGAGCTTAGATTAGCTTTGTTTTTAGTTTGCTGATCTCATGTCGTGAAAATTTTCTGGTTTTCACAAAAAATGTAAATAGTTATGTATAGTTTAGAATATATAGGATTGATAAAACTTGCACCCATTGTTGAGGTGTGGTGTTTTAACGAATTGAGATGTAAACTTGAGTTTTCTAGTGAATTGATATTGGTTATGAAGTGAATTGAGATTGGTTATGAAGAACCACATTGAGGTGTTTGGATATTAGTTTCCGATATGATTAAATGATGATAAACAGTTATATTACTTTTAATAAAATGGGCTGTAAGAGAGTTATTTAGACATGCATTTATGTTTTAAGTCTGTAGTAATAGAGTGTCACTTTCTGAAAAATGGGAAGATCGAGTTTGTGGCTGTTAAAGCGAAGGTAATGGTTTGTTAGTAAAACATTAGTGAAAGAACCAAAGAGAAATATGATATGTTCCTTATCAAGACCAACACCCTGCTAGTCATAATGTTCCAGATATAAATCTGACCAATGGGTTTGTGATAAACCAGTGGGAGGAGGGCGGACGCTCAAGCTGGAGCGAAAATCTTCAAACAAAGCTGAGGGAAGACCTTTGTGAAGATGTCAGCATACTGAAAACGAGATGGAACATGAAGAACCCGAACATGACCCGCCTTAACATGAAAACGAGATTGATATTTGAAGTCACTTGAACTAACAATGGGAGATGTCCACAAATCAGAATGAATAATATCAAAACACTTAGTGGCAATAGAGTTTGAACTATGAAAAAGAAGCTTCACATGTTTACCAAGTTGACAAGCATGACAAACATGTGAAGACTTCTCCTTATTACAAGAAATAAAACGACGAGAAGTAAGAGAACGAAGCACTTCATCCCCGGGGTGACCGAGACGTTGGTGCCAAGTGGAGGAACTAGTAGACACGAAGGCAACAGGGAGATTTGACAACTTGGTTACTGGATAGAGATCGCCTGAGCTGTCACATCGAAAGAGGATATGGCGAGTCAAGAAATCCTTCACAGAAAAACCAAACGCGTCAAATTCGATAGTACAGTTGTTATCCCTAGTAAATTGACGAACGGAAATAAGGTTTTTAATAATGTTAGGAGTGACAAGAACATTATGGAGATGCAAGGGGCGATGAAAAGTGGGGATAATGCTATGACCAGTATTCGTAACGAAAATAGAATTACCGTCACCAACATGTATAGATGGGAATAAACGTTTATTAAAAATAGTACTTAAATTACGAGCATCTGAATTTAAATGAGAAGTTGCACATGTATCCATGTTCTAGGTTGGGTCTTGCAATGACATAGTGCTAAACGCACTTGGTAATGAAGTCGGTTGAGAAGCATACAAGACAGAAGCTGCACCCAATATACCATTACTGTTGGACTGTGACATGGGCTGACCTGGAAGTACCTGTTGATGAGCCATATACACAGCCGGCTGGTGGGCCGAAATAGTAGGCTGTGGTTGTGTATGTTGTACCGGTTGGGCCAATGTTCCTGGGTCGGATGCAGTGTAGTAGACAGGTGAGATCAAAGCTTGGGGCTGGTAGGACATGGACCTGGTATGGGCCAGCCGATAGGCCTGGCTATTTGGTGAAGTGTCGAAACCACAATCCCAATTGTTTTGGCCAGAAACAGCGGCACGGTGGGTGTTATTTTTAGCATTTAAACCCGCCCTATTCCGATGATCATGTATAAACTTACACCGATCCCCGAATTTACACGTTCCTCTAGGAAAATGATTACATAATTGAGGGAGGTTTTGATATTTGGATTGAGTGTTTGTGTTACCTTTGGTGTTGGATGAAGAGGATGCCATGAGAATGGTTGGAGACGAAGAGCTACTTTCAAAGGTGGTAGAAGTGGAATCATCATTAAACGAGGATTCCTTCAAGAGGAGCATGTTGCGTACCGTTTCAAACGTGGGGAGGGGTTCACGATGACGAATGATTTCAGCAAGGGTTGTAAAACGGGAATCAAGACCATTAACCGCGAAGATCACCATGTTTTTATAGCTTACCTCACAATCAAGGTTTTTGAGTCTATTTGCCATAGCTTGGATCTTAGTACAATACTCGTTAACCGTCATCTTTCCAATCTTGATGGAGCGTAGTTCATTGTCAAGGTTGATGGCCCTAGCATCCTTATTGTCATGGAAAAGATTTTTGAGGTGATCCCATAAGGCTTTTGCGTTGCCCGGTGTGGTAACGACTTGCTCTTGAAGAGAATCACATCTTGATGAGATCATCAAGTTGACACCATTCGGGATTGGTAGAGGCGGTGTTACTTTCCACATGAGATTTGAGCCCAAGACTGCCTAGGTGAATGAGAGAAAAAGAACTCCAAGAGTTACAATTATGTTTTTCAAGGTCTAGTTTAATGGGAACCTTATTAGGGATACTAAAGGGGATGATTTTATAGGTTAGAGTTGGTGGTGGTGGGTTGTCTTCAACGGCCATAGTTGCCGATTTTGTGAGAAGGAGAGATTTTAGGAGAAGGTTATGACTGTGATACCATGAATGTTGGAATATTTGTGTGTCCATTCCATTAATCAACCATACAATATATCACAAGACCACTAATCAATGACAAGATAAGTACAAGACAACTAGACAATGACAAGATGATTGTCAATTAGATAACTAATGATGGATATATATGGATGAGAATGGGACAACTCATTGATTGATTGATATTTGGATGAGAATGGGACAACTCATTGATTGATTGATATTTGGCAACTAATAATTCGAGGACTTTATGGCTGTTAATTTGAAGATTTTTAATGTTTACGCAACCAAAAATCTTACTTGATGAGCTATGGATAGTTTCCCAGTCATCAATTCTTCATGAACGACTAAAACGAAAGGTACATTTTTTTATTGCAGACACTAGAATTCTGTATAAAATAGGTGTATCATATTGCTCACGTTTGTGGTTTGTCTATGACAAGAAGCTACCTGAAAAAAGGCAAGGTGCACCTTGGATTGAACTCGACGAATTGCATTTTGCCAGATAGATTTTTTAGAAGGATTCCCCATTGGTAATTAAAAAATAGAAAAAATAAACATTTTGGCCAGAGATAGATTTTGTTTAGAAGGATTCCCCATGGTAATTAAAAATAGCAAGAAAAATAAAAATCTAAATCAAATACTATATAAAGGCGCATTACTAAAATTTGATGTTTGCGCTCCACAAGCGCTCGCACCGGTTGTTTTGATTGGTCTGGCCCATATCTAGGCCCATCCATTGCCACATAGTTTTACCACTCCTCTAGTGACTACTAATTTATAAATGAAAACTAAATGCAGCTACTATAGGTATGCTTGGTGATATGGATGTATTTTGGGCTCAGGATTGGACTGGGCTAGGACTGGAGCTGAAGTTAGCCTAAGATTGGAGCTTATATTATAAGTCGAAAGATAAAGCTTATATTTTATCAAGTTGTTTGGTAAATTAGTTAGAGCTGAAGTTTATTAATGTAAAATTGCATAAAAATACATTAAATTGTGTTCATATATATTTTCAGTTTTTGCGAGTTAATCCAATATATTTTGAAGTGTATTTATATAATTTAACAAGCTATAAGCCCCCATAAGGCATTAGGCTTACCAGGACTCTACATAAGGCTTAGTATGTGCTTAGTTTCGGTTAATCACTAAAATGCAAAGATGTGGTGGAATTGTGGAAATTGTTAAGTGGGTGGGGTTGGGTTTCATTTTGTTTTCTTTCATACCCATAACATATAAAAATGTACAAAAGTTACACAACCTCCAAGAACATTTTAACAAAACCAAAACCAAATTATTATTGACTTATAAAGTTGTTAATTGTATTTTACATATCTATGATCTATACGATTCAGGAAAGTGTAATTAGAAATGTTTTTAGTCAACCCAACCAATGCCGAACCATTAACCATTTAGACCCATACTAAAATTTGATGTTTGACCTGAGCTGGTTGGTTTTGATTGGATGCCCATCTAGGAATCCATGCCACAATTTACCACCTCTAGTGACTACTAATTCATGAAAACTAAATGCAGCTACTGTAGGTATGTTTGGTGATATGGATGTATTTCGGGCTCAGGATTGGGCTGGGCTAGGACTGGAGCTGAAGTTAGCCTAAGATTGGAGCTTATATTATAAGCCGAAAGATAAAGCTTATATTTTATCAAGTTGTTTGGTAAATTAGTTAGAGCTGAAGTTTATTAATGTAAAATCGCATAAAAATACATTAAATTGTGCTCATATATATTTTCAGCTTTTACGTGTTAATCCAATATATTTTGAAGTGTATTTATATAATTTAACAAGCTATAAACCCCCATAAGCCTTTTCCAATGGGCTTGGCTTATAGAGATTTATGGCTTATAAAAGCTTCTATAAGCCTGTGTGACAAGCAAAACTTATTTTATAAGATAACTTATTTTAAAAGCTTAAGCCCTCATAAACCTATTAAGCCATCTCCCAAACACACCCATTATATGTGTATGATTATGAGCTTTGTTTAAATGTCTACAACGATGTTTTTTCTTACTCATGCGTTATCGCGGGACCATTGCGTTGATGCTAATAAAGTTTAATGCATAAGTGATGTTGTTACTCGCGCTTCGTCGCGTAACCATTAATATATAAACTAAAAGAGAAACCGAAATACCATTAAACAATATTGTAGTAGATCACTAACACTAAACAAACTCTTCTCACCATCATAAGCAAATTTGTTATATGTCTTTTATGCATTGTGGATCATATATGAAGATTAGGATCTATGAGAGAAAGCTAGAAAAGAAGTATTTAACAAAATGAAGATTGTATTAAGAAGAGAGAAAATGAGGAGGGAAAGTGTCACACCCCTAAACAGGGTCTGGACGGAATACGTGTCCGGGGGCGTGACGCCATAATATACATCACTCAAAATCAAGGGAACGACCACTAATGGACGTTTTGAAAATCATAACTCGTTGTATTTATTAATAATAGATAAGTCTTACAAGATTTGAAACGAAATTTAAAACGTTGCAGAAGCATAATTAAGTTTTCAAAAGACAACGAGTATGAATGATAATAATGTCTTGAAAGATGATATCATATTGCACGTAGACTTCACATAGCACGTCATAGAAATCCAAAGCTAAGCACCTGAAAAACATGCTTAAAACGTCAACATAAAGTTGGTGAATTCATAGGTTTATTTCAAACGTAATTAGTGTGGACCACAAGTTTCCAAAACGTATGCGACAATTATAACATATACAACTTCACTTAAAAAGGTATTTATGTTGTGCTAAGCTCATGACACCGAGGCTAATAACGGAAGTATCATATAATATGCCAAGTATAGCTTGCCCTTACAGGTGTCCAACCAAAGACCACCTAACGAAATTCGACATGACATATATCCGTTTGTTCGTGGCAAACTCGAACTAGTAAGTGCTTCTTACCCGGATAGGGAAAATTAGTCCCAATAGATCTATTTATTCACTCGCGCTTACTTAACCAATCAAATCGGCTAGAGGTAACTAACGGTTCATGATAATTCGGGCAATAGTGGTCTCAACGCTTAACTTAGGCAACACGTAAACAGGAAAATCTCATGCAAAGTACTTGTGTCCAGTTTTAAAAGCAAGCAATGTTTCTCACCCCAAAGTTATAAAACATTTATTCAAAACGAGTAAAAGTGTGGGGCTATGAACTCACCTTGAGTTGGTGAAGTGTGGGACGCGGCTTATAAGCCCATGAAGCCTTATTTGGGCTTATTTATTAAGCCAAATAAGCTAAATGTTTTGTCCTTCCAAAATAAGCAAGAAATAAGCCGAATAAAATATAAGCCAAGTCAAACAAGCTCGAACAACATTTCCTTGTGGTTTCCCTTATTAGGTCGAACCAAACATAAGCGCAATAAGCTCAAATAAGATCAAATAAGCTCTCCCAAAAGCTTATTTAAATAAGCCAAACAATATAAGCCGTAAGTTATTATTTTCATTATACGAAAATAACCACGATCATAAAACTATATTTTCCTTGTCTTTCTTTTATTATTTTCGAGCAATATATATAACCTTTTAAGGTTTACGTAGTTTCAAAATCTTCATATTTACAAAACGACTTGTACAACTAGTATTTATGCATTAAGATGATCTCGAAAGTACAAGTTTTAAAAAGATTGAGAGACTTACAAGAAAGAGTGGTTTGGAAGAGGACTTATGACTAGAAACAACCCAAACGTTGTTTATAACTAACCCGTATATAATAAATATTACCCACGAACACAATATCTTCAAAGGTTCTTGATCAAGTTTGGAAAGTTATGAGTTTATGTGTGTGTTTGATGATTTTCGGTTAGAAGAGCAAAAAGGAAGAGAGAAAACTTAAAGTTTGTGTGTGTGAAATAATGAGAAGAGAATGAGATGAGAATGGTATGTATAGACAAGAATTTTTCACACATAAAGTGTGTGTGTAAGCTAGCATGCGACGGCAAGGGACAAAAGACCAAGGGGGGCCAATTTAATCTTCCAATGAAGGTGAAGGAAAGGACTAGCTCTTTTCATAAGGTGGGGAAACATGTTCCCTTTGATTTCAAAATTCAAAATGCTTCCATGTGCTAGTGTGTGTGTTTAGACGTGTATGTGCAAGGGAGGGGGGACTAATTTGGTCTCCAACATTCTAGGAATTTTAGTGCTTGCTTGTATTTAATTTCCAAGGTTTCATGTATATACTCATGTTACTAGTTATATCCGGAACACGCAAGTAACGAGAAACGAGTAACGACTTCACGTAAATTTCTGAAATTTTAAATATCAATTAAAAATGTAAAAACGCATCTACTGACGAAAGACTACGATGATTGGATGCACGGATCACTTCCGGCAATGATTCTCAGTAAATAACGGCACAACTTCCCTGTTAAACGTAAAAATTAGACGAAACATTAAAAATTCAATTTATCAAACGGAAACGACTAAAATATTGATCAGAAATTTACGGGGTGTCACAGAAAATGAGCTAAAAAATGAAGATTCAAAAGTTGGAAATTGAGCATGAGAAAATTGCACGCAAGAGATTTCTTATGCAGAGAAAGGTGTTTCTGTGAGAACTATAATTTACACATCACAGTACTTGATTAATGAAGTGAGTAAATCTGTCAAAGGGGTAAGTTAGTTATTATACTCACATTATTTACACTGATCGATATTAAGGTATGTGTTTCTCACCTTTTTGGTGCTTGCACTTATGAAACCGCTTTAAAGAGTTGAAAGAAGGGTAACTTACTTTTCACAATAGGCAACATGAATGAGTCACTTTCTTTTTTATGGATCCTAACCATTTTTTAATTCTTTGCTTTCATCATGTATTGGCATGAACACAATAATTTCTAGTTTCCGTTACTATCTCATTAGGTTAGTTTCGAGGTCTTGAATAATGCAACCATTAATTATTTCATAACTCTTTTACAGAAGGTAATATATTTAGGACGAGGACTAC
>BQNB010011105.1:51038-68207 GCA_026074375.1 Tanacetum coccineum
TATCAAGAACTTTTGAAAAAAAGTTCTTAAAGCAAAAGATGACCCAATATACGTCAAGGTCATCAGTAGCATTCCAGACTGGTAGCAAGAAGAAGGTTATGATCCCTATCACTTTCTAGAAATTGGTCTAGCAAAGTCCAAAAAAGAGATCTCTCAGTCCCAGCCAATGGAAGAACATCAGCTTCTTCTGAATAACCTTTTAAAAATAAGGGTTAATTCTTTAAGAAGAATCTCTAAAAAAATCCTAGAAATTCTTAACGGAACAAAGAAAAAAGTTAATTATGTTGATAACAATTGCATAATTACTAGCTGGAGTTTCTCAAACACCAACGAAGAAGACGTTCAAATTATCTCACAATTTGGTTTGAAATTCATGAAGAACACCATACAAACAAGCAGTACAACTCGACAAAGCTTTTGCCTACACTTGAATCAACTGTTTGAAGACCATTATTGTCATTTCTGTGAAGACAATAATTCAAATAAAAATGGTCCCACCACCGAAGATGAAAAGTCATCAAAAGATTAGCTATCATGTACCTATGGGTCCTCCACAAAGAAAAACACGACAAAAGCAATTTAATAATGCTAGTTTTCTTTATTAAAGAGATTCCTTCTTTAATAATGGAACAAAACTTAACCATGATCCAAAAGTAACAAGGGTTAAGTCTTCACCTTCTGGTGATTATAAAAGGGGACCTCCTCATAGAGTTGAAGGCATCAGAAAAACAGGCCTAAAAAACCTACAACTATCATTGTAATTATTGTTTTTCAAAATGTATTGTGAGTAGAAACCCTGAAAAGGGTATTATGTAAGATATTCTGAGTATCCTCATTTGAGGAACTCTATCTTGAATAAAATCAATGTTTCTCATCATATCGGCAGCAGTTCTAATAGTTCAAAGGATTGATGATCATCGATAGAATAATCGTGACAGAGTCTGATGCAGTTAATTGTCGACAAGTACCAAAAAGGGGTAGATGACCGTTGGGAAAAGACATAAAAAGCATCTAACGACAGGCTGGCTTTTGCTCTATCAAACCTTTTCTTTCTCAGAACTTTACAAAAGCCATTATGAGGTACAATATTTAAATTATTCATATAGAGTTAAAACTTCTCGGATATTTTCATAACATCCTTTTCTTGCAAAACATAAAAGAAGATCAAAAATTTTAAGATCCTTTTACAAAATAAAGTTTATGACTAATCCAACTCATCTAAAAAATCTTTATAAAGATTTACAACAAGAAATTGTTGAAATAAAAGAATACATTTCTGACATTGATCAATCTATTCTTAGACTTAACGATAGATATAAATCTAGAATTGAAAAAAGGGGGTATGAACATCCCATGACTATAGCGAGAGTTATTATCCATCAAAAACAAACAAAAGCTTGTTTGCAAGAACGTCTAAAAATCTTTAGACAAAGGGCTGCTGCCCTGCAAATATAAAGGCACTACAAGAATGAATAATTTTCTTCTTGTTTTTGTTGCTGATAAAGGACTTAGATTCCTTTATTTTTATAAATTTTGCATCTACAAAAACTACAGTATCTGCAGTATTTCCTTTTGTTTGTTTTTGATGGCTAATAACTCTCGCTATAGTCATCGGGTGTTCATACCCCCTTTTTTCAACGCTAGATTTATATCTATTGTTAAGCCTAAGGATAGATTTATCAATGTCAGAAATGTATTCTTTTGTTTCAAGAATTTCTTGTTGTAAATCTTTAAAAAGATTTTTTAGATGAGTTGGATTAGTCATTTTGTAAAAGAATCTTAAAGTTTGATCTTCTTTTATGTTTTGTAAGAAAAGGATGTTATGTAAATATTCGAGAAATTCTTAACTCTATATGAATATTTAAATCATTTTACCTCATAATGGCGTTCGATAGAATAAAAGCCAGCCTGTCTTTAGATGCGTTTGTCTTTTCCCCACGGCCATCTGCCTTCTTGGTACTTGTCGACGATTAATTGCATCAGACTCTGTCACGATTATTATAAGGACTGCTGCCGTTATGAATGAGAAACTTTGATTTTATTCATAATAGAGTTCCTCGAATGAGGATACTCAGAATATTTTACATAATACCCTTTTCAGGGTTTCTACTCACAATACATTTTAAGAAAGTAATTACAATGATAGTTGTCTTGAGGATTGTTGTTCTCAGACGGAATGCCTACAACTCAATGAGGAGGTGATCCTTTATAGATGCACAAAGGCATCAAACTTAACCAGGGTTATTCTCTTATCATGGTTAAGTTAGGCCATTATTAAAGATAAAGTATCTTTAATAAAGTAAAGTAGCATTATTGTACTACTTTGGCATATTTTTCTTTGACTGTGGGCCCATTAGGTGTGCACCTAATCTGATGAAGATTCGTCTTCAGTGGTGGGGACCGCCATTATTGGAGAGGTGGAGGGACCAGCTTCTTTATCTTTTGACTCGATACAATAAGTGCATGAGTGTTCTTCAAACAGCTGTCTTGCTTGTCGGCAATAAGCTTCTTTGGTAGTACCTTTGGCTTCGATTGTGTTTTTGAGAAAAGGAAGACCAAATTGATTGAGAAGATTGATATCTTCTTCTGTACTATTCTTATGACTGATGATAATGCAATGACTATCTGCATAATTAACCTTTTTATTTCCTTCCGTAATTGTTTGAAGGATAAGTTCTGCAATTCTTTTGAGACCTTGATTTCTGATCTTTTGGACTGCATCTAAGAACGGATTTGCTAAAACGTCAGTCATGACTTTAGAAAATTGTAGTTCTGTGTTTGGTTTGGCAAGCCCTATTTCCATAAAATGATATGGAGAATAGTTTTCTTCATGATCCCAGTCGGGAACCGAGCTAACTATCTTGATATAGATAGGTTTATCTTGAGCTTTTAGGACCTTTTTCCTAAAATGCTTGATTGTTTCATTTATTGCTTTAGGAAAATCCTTTATTTCCAATAAATTGTTGCTAGGATAGATGTTATTGACGAGACCTGCTCTGAAAGCTTGGTAGACTAGTCTTGAATCTGCTCCTTCAACGAAGTTATACAAACTCTTTGATGGTTTGTCAGTTGTATAGAATCTTTCATGGATGAAGTCTTCTTGGCATGCTGCCCTGGCTTTATTCCATAGTTGAACGAATTCTTGGTGGTAGACAATTGGCTCGAGACCAATTGGTTCTTCGGAGATCTTTATTCTATGATCTCGGTGCTCTTCCCATTTTCTATCAATTTTTGGATTGATCTTTGGTCTAAGAAGGACAGGGTTTATCTTTGTCTTTTCACCATGTTCACCATGTATGTGAAATTCCATTTGTGCTTGTTCAATGTTGCTGAACTTCTTATTGGTAGATCTGTCTTCTTGGCAGATTTTGTGTACTTCACCCCAATTGGTGTAAATACCAGCGCGAGGCCCTTTGTAAATGACGTAAAATCTTTCTTGTTTAGATTTGGCTGCTTGTAAGTAAATCGGTTTTAAACTGCCACGTTCCTTGCATAAGAGAGTGAGTACCTAAATTTGTCCATTTTGCCTTTACCGATGAAGCAAACGGAATAGCATAAAACTAATAAACTGTTTTAGGTTTGATGACATGATCATTATTATCTAGGCTTTTAGCAAAACCTCAAGCTACATGGACACATAGTCACATTCCATTTTCCTGATCTACATCAAATTCATACTCTCTCTCACTAGACCCTCCCTACATTAACACCTCCCCGCCACAACCCATAAACCCCCGCAACAATCTCCACACAACGGGGCGCTAAGACATAAACGCAACAGATCTCCACACACGGCGCTACCCCCTACACTAATGAATGTATTTCATTCATTTTAGTAATTTTTGTTACAATTTTACAGAGCTCTTTTGACTTACCTTGGTACAAGTCCGCAGCGTTCATACAATGAAGTCTGATATAAACTAGTACATCAGTAAACCAACGCTTATCTCTTTTGACCACGCTTTACTGGTATCGTTGTTAAAGAAACATATTACAATAACACAGTCAATGATCAGATCATCAAACTCTAATGATTTGATTAAAACTTTGTCACAGCCAATGAAACCATAACCAAATTGTTTAGAAGTTAGTACATCATTCAAATAATTCATAATGAAAATATAGAAGTTGTCATTTAATTTACCGACCTATAAATTGAGGATATGCATAAATGCATTAGAGTACATTGTAATATCTAACATATAAATGTGGAAAAAAACTACCATTCTGTCTGTAAACAATGTACAGCTTGTACAAAGCCTCGAGTTCATATCATCTAACATTTGTAATGCTGAATTGCTGATATGCTAAGTAAATTTTTTTATAACACCTTTGAGAAGAAAAACACCAAGATCTCAACGATTACTACTTTATTAACGATCATCTACATCTTTGACCATGGCTTCAAGCTCTTGTTGACCAAAAGGTATGCCTTTAGAATTAGCATCGACGAACTTTGCAGAAAAGTAGCACATCAACTACGCCACCATAAAGTAAACCTGCATAAACGACTGTAAAGCCAAAGCAGCTTCTTCCCTAAAAGCTCGTTTAAGTGTGGTTCTTACAAACAGAAGACAAATGATAAATTCCAGAAACTTGAGATTAAGAGCAGGATAAGACATCAACGAAAACATATGACACCCTTCATTAATAACTTCTCTGCCGCGCTTTCTTGAATCCACCATAACAACCCAACATCCAAAACAAACGAGAATAACCAGTTCTGAACAATCAACAAAAACAAAATCCACCAAAACTCATACTCATATCCTTTCACCAAAGGAGACACAAGTGAAAACGGCAAAAACTTCAACCAAATGTAAACATTTATGAACGTAAACTTATCCTTAATTCCACGAAAAAAGATAACACCTAATAATTGACTCAATGCATCCCTAATCAAAAACGAACCACACACGACGCTACCACCTACACCGGTGACACCTACACCTGAGAAGAGTGACGTGGGTTTAACAGATTACGTTTCAGTGTGGGATAAGGAGTTGGATTTGGTGCTCGTCATGGTTGTGACAGTCATCGGAGGTGGTGTTAATGGTTATGGTTGTCGCCGGAGATGGTTATAAGAGATAATGGAAGATTTAGCTAGATCACTGGTATTTGGACTAATTGGAAAATTTATTGATGTAAATTTTGGGTGTTTTGATTTAATTGTGTTTGTAAAAAAGATAATGGGGATGTGGTGATAAGGATGAAGATGAACTTAAGGAAATAAATTAAAAATATATTTTTTTTAGAAAGCTGAAAATAAAAATTTGTTGCATAAATAGTCCCTGTGATTTATTTGGACGTGAAAAGAGGAAATTCACCCTGCCGTTAACGTCCAGTTGGATGGAAACTCGGTCAAAGGACCGGTCAACTCAAAATTGACAACTACAGGGACGATTGGTGTAATTTCAGGACTTTTAGGACGAAAGTTGCAATTTCGGGACAACCACAAGGACGATCTATGTACTTAACTCTAAACATTTTTTTGCAGTTTGAAGTTCGTGATCACAAATAGTACATGTGCAATTAAGATCTTTGATGTGGCTACTCATATCATAGTTTTTTGTGCAATTAAGATCTTTGTGAATGTGAATCATCAAGTTAGTTTAGCCATTGGGCGGTTTTGTTTGATGTTGGTGTGTCGTTAGATACCGTGAATTCAGTACATTTTTCAGCCTATGATTGATACAATTTTTACACAAGGGTCGGGTGTCACGGGGCCTACGCAATTCACATTTCCATGGTTCATCTTACGTAATCCACATTTCCAGATTTTGTTTTGAAGCATCAAACTGTATTTTATTCATTTTCATAGTATGACTTATAATATATATCTGCCAAATTCAGCAAACATGTGAGATGGCGGACAAGAGTGTTAGTTGTATCTGACTGAATGAAGAGATCCATTTTCAGGGTTACTTACTAAGGTGCAGCGAAATTAGTTAGTTTCAGCATAAAAGGCTAAAGAGGACCAGTTTGATTATACTTTTGGATGGATGACCAGCTGAATCTGAAAATTGTTTTGTGTTCAACTTTTGAAAATGCTTTAAAAAATAGTGACCTTCTTGGAAGATGCTTTTATAAATGATTTTGTGGAATTGTGGGTGCAAGGGTGAGGGTGTATATGGCCACTAAGGTAATTTTTGAGCTACTCATTTTAACAATCAGTTATTCCATGAAACATTGTAATATTCAGTCTCTAAAAAGGTAAAAAGTTACAAAGCCATACATGTCATTGTTAAAAGCTAAAAGCCTAAATCATAGTTTGGGAAGTAGAGGATACATAAATATTACTCCATAGTACATATTAGAAATAGAAGTTACGTAGGCTGATAAAATGTTCTTTTCCTTGCAGATAGTGCAAAGTAGGTGTTTGCTTTAATTATCTGATGATACCTGCATATATACATGGTTATAGCAAGGTACCACTAATTTCCAGGTTTGGGTCCTCCAAAGAGAAGAATATATAGATTTATCGCCTAATTTCTAGGTTTTGCTTCTCCAAAGAGAATAATATTTAGATATATTTCCTTATAATAAAAGGTATATAAGGCCAGTTAACGTCATATTTGGCTTGAGTTATTAGCCTATATATAGTTTTTATACATATTGCGTAGCACTAAAAACTACTATCACAATTATAATCTAAAACAAAAAAATGTAAACAAAGTATGAGGTTGTCTGCAATAAAAACAGATTTAAGCCGACTTCAATCCGTTCATTTTTTAGCTAAATATTTTGATCTGAGCTGTTCGCCCTTTTTCAGATACAATTACGAAACAAAAAGTCACAAAAGATGGGATTATGAAACTTGCTAATGCGGATTGCTGATGCGGCTCACTACGGAAGGTTGCTACTGATAAAATGAACTGCAATTAATGAGCTCTAATTAATAGGATATAAAATTCGGGACAAGATCATCTGGTTATAATAAAAGAGTGCTTTTGGTATAATAAAGGGTTGTTTTTATGTTTGTTTTGTAATGAGTTCTTTATGCACTTTTTGTTATATTTAGTATTTCGTAATATTGGACTCACACTGTGTTGGTAGGGAGAAATGTTGAATTGGACGAATACGGTTTACCACGGTGATTAATGATGGTGTTAGGATTGCCGGAGCTATTGTGTTACTTGATGCCATGGAAATATTATCAGAAAGGTTGGATCTTGAATTTATTTTATTGGTGGTTACTTGGTTGATGATCATCCATGTGGTTATAATTTTTTGGCCTGAATTGCACGAGGTGCAAGCAAAACAATTGACTCTTCTGGTGATTGTACTACAACCGCGTTAGTTCTTGCATGTGAAATTATCAAGCGTGGTCTCTTGAGTGTACATGTATTTCCAACTCGGTGTCAATTAAACTGAAATAACTACACAATCTAATACTAGAGTTGGTGATTATAAAGTTTTAGATACAATTAAATCTATTGCGGAAAACATATGTCCTCGAATCGTTTCAGGTGCTGATATGCTGAAGTCACAACATGTGATGCTTCCGTTATGGTAATCTCTTACTTAATTATTTTCATATAATATGATCATTTTTAAGGGGTATTTGGGTAAACTTATTTATGGTGCTCCCCTTGCCCGTTTTACAAAAAACTGTAAAGGTTATTTGAGTGATAACATTTTAAGGTATTGCAGATTATAGTCTCGGTGATAACTGGTATAAGAATTGTTGAATTTGATTATCATTATAATGATTGTTTTTAGTGCTGATATGGTGGTATTGAAATGTGCACCAAAAACATAAGATTAATAACCATCGGGGAGACTTGGGAAAAATTAAGACATGCATTGATATCTCATCTTAAATAGTTTGCATATGTTGCATATGCTTTATCATTCATGTTTTAGTGGGATTAATGATGCGGTTGTCGTAAGGGACTTCTACAAGAAGTTTTACAACTCACTAGGCAGAGTACCTAACCGTTGTAGTAATAGTATAGGCAAGACTCGGGGGTTGTTATCGTTCTCTAGGGGAATAGGTTGGGAAGGCTTGATCACGGTATAACAAAATTCTAAGGGTTGAGAGAAGATTATTTTTGTGTTTTTGTATTTTATAGAAAGCAGGTAAATCATATGTTTGAGAGGTTGGTTTGGTTTTAGCTATTAAACTAAATAACAATCTACGCTAATGGTGATAACAATATAATAAAAAGATTTTCATTTAATCATGTATTACTCCCTAGATTGCTTCTTCTAATGTTGTTGCTTTGTCACACTTGTGATAATTTATGTAACTATTTCCTAAGTCATGAACAAATTATATGAACCTGTCGTCTACTTAATATTCCGTTGAGGCAATGCACAAGTAAGGTAGTATGAACACTATTACAAGGCCCCCAAGAGTATATTAAATGCATTTGAGATATACTAAAAGTAGATCAACCATATAAGGGGCAAGGTAGTATGAAGACTGTTATCCGATGGTATCCTTTCTACACAATCATGTTTCCCTAGACATATCAACAGCGATACAGACAAAAGCTAATTTTCTAAAGCCTAACATGCATATTCATCACAAGAAGCAAGACTACTAAGATCTACAATCTAGGTTTCATAAAATCATAAATGAACACAATAAGGAGTTTAGCCAAGCATGTTAAAGATAAAGCAAGAACAATAAATAATCAAACAACAAGACATATTGAATGATTAAGATAATCTTACTTGATTAAAACATGAATTAAAGGAGTTACAATAGGGTTTTGAAGCCCTAAAATCGTCCTAATAAGCTGCCAAACGAACTAGGGTTTGTCTCCCTTTTTTACTCTAAAGTTACACACTTAAAACCCTAATTTCGGGTTTGTATATATAGATAAATCATTGTGACGGCGTCGCGTTTTAATCGTGACGCCGTCATGAAAGAGAATATTCTAGATCTTGGGTTGGGTCGTGCGAGCTGACGCCGTCGTGAATTCTTGTGACACCGTCGTGGGATGAATTGTGACGGCGTCACGTGTATCTTGTGACGCCGTCTCCAGCCGCTGAGAACATAATCTTGAGAGATGTTGGTGTAGGTCCGTAGTCTCGTCCGTTTCTTCTCCAAATGAGCCCAAGTCACGTGTATTTCCTCCAAATGCCTTCCAAATGCTAAATACCTAAAAAGGAACGATTAAGTACCTATTTTGGGCATAAATGCATGATTTAGGGGGTTAAATGACCCCGAAAAAGTGTATAAAATAACACCTCATCAAATACCCCTACACTTGGGATTTGCTTGTCCTCAAGCAAATAGGCTTTTCTACCTAGACAATAGCAGTATTAGGGTCATTTAACCTACTTTTTAAAAGCATTTTACAACACAACCTCCTAGACCTTGTAATTAAAAGCACGAAAAGCATATACTAGCACCTCACATAAGTGTTTGGGATTCTCTCTTTCTCTCTGTTGTATAATGAATTATAACATAATGGGGAAACAAAAAATCAACACTCATTACCTGTCATTATATAAATTATCATAGGCTTGATAAAGGATCAAACCTCCACCTCTAGGCGCAAGCATTATTCATTACTATCTAAGAGGTCTTTTTAAAGGGTTGTAGGGTGTAGGTGTAAGATAACATATAATGGAAACAAAAACAGATGTGATACATTTGGGTGAATTTAGAGTGGAAGGGTTAGCTAATTATTTACACGAATACACGCTGGTTTGGTTGCTAAGCCAAGACTCGGACGAAGATATACAAACTCTACACAACTCTACATCAATCTCTCTTTTTTTCTTTTTTTAATAACATAATACATCATAACATGGGTTTTATAACACGTACCCCTACACTTGAGCTTTTACATGCTCGATATTTACAATCTAACTAATTACCCGATTTGAGGTGGATCAAAATAACATGGAGATCATCTAACAAATATATGGGGGTATTGACTTACCTTTTCTACCCTATTCTTCCGCGAAATAAATACTACCATGAATCCCAATCGTCCCAAAACAGTATTTATAAGGATAAGGACTTAGCAACCATGAACTAAATAATTAACTTGAGTTAAACAATAATGTACTAAAAATGAGTGCATACAAGATAGGCTAAGGCGATTTGGGTGTAACGATTGGTTTAAAGGTGACAATGTTCTTCATTAATAGTCCGGTTTAACCAGAAAATTACGAGAACCATGAAAACGGATAGGCTCGGAGGGTTGTACTAGGGGCATCCTGCACTAAAGATGAGTGCATAGAAAGGGTGTCGGATAGTTATATGATCGGTGTGACCATCATAACAATTATAGGTTTAAAACATGGGTTAATCCTAATCCCTCTTATCAAGCAAATCCTATTACTTACTATGCGGTCTCGGGATGCATCACAAGAACAAGTTCTAGAGTTTAATATACTACCGGTACACTCATATAATTTAAACTGATCTCAATGCTCCAGAAAAGGTGACAAAACCACATATACACATCGGTAACGACGGAATAGATACACATGATTGCTCACTCCTTAACTCGAGAAAGCTAAAGGTATAAACTATCTTGGGTATCAATAATAGATACCCGAATTTCTATAGATTTAAAGGCGAACCTCGCATTTTTGGGGTGGAATTTTGAGGGTTTTTGTGCTAGTCATATAAATTCCTATCCATGAGACGCTATTAATACTTGGTTTTCATCGGTATGTGTCATAAAATGTTTTAAATTTGGGTCAAAATTATCTTTTTATGCTATGTTTCGATATATTACCCATCATTTTAAGGACAAAGCAAATGGCAAATGAATGAATAGTTTCTAAAGCTTATTTCCCCCTACACTTAAGTTGAACATTGTCCACAATGTTCTATAGAAGTACCCGTAAGAACGAATTAAAAGGAAAAGAAAACAAGTAAAAAAAACTGGTACTCCCCTGGTTTGCTCAATGATGGAGAAGAAACATGCGATAACTAGTTAAATCGTCCTTTAAGAATTGTCCAATGAAACTTCCTAAGAACTTCCAAGATTCTTCTTATCAAACGAGGTGGAAAGTGACCCGCGCGTTGCGGCGGGGGCATTACTGGGAAGTATGGTTTATGCAAAAAAAAATTATATTGCTAATAGTAGTTCTACAAAAGATGGTATGTGCAGATGCACATATAGTTTACGCAAATAGAGTGCGCATACGACATACATGTTCCTAATAGTAGCAGTACAAAAGATAAAGTAATGGATACACATACGGGTTGCGTAAGTAGATTGCATAAATATTATACTCGTGTCGGTCTTTGGATCAATTTCAAATAGTGCTTTTCACGTAGATTTCGTTGGCAACTTGCTGTGCGCATCTTCTTTTTTGATAGAGGTTATTTGCAGCTCACTTGGCGTGTCGATAGCTCTTTTGGTGGTTCTTTTATTCAGGTACGTTGCTTGCAGTAGCTAGTGAAACTGGATTGATTGGTTCAGCAGCTTGTACCTGTGTTGTATCAACTCCGGTAAACCCAATGTAACCCGGAAATATTGAAAATTTCAAAACATAAATTTTCCATATTGCTGCCTTTATTTTTTTTACAAATAAGCAAATCGAAAACACCGAAAGTTTTAAGTTCAAAATTTAGCCTTAAATACATTAATTTTCACCTGCCCACAAACTTTTGAGTAAGTCGCTTTGGGTCGTTTCTAATCTCATACAGGTTAATTCCTCATCGTCATGGCATAAAACAAACAACATAGTAAAGGAGCATTGCAATTTGCAGTATAGAACTTATTATATGAATATGCAGCATTGTTTGGGTTTGGTTTAAAATGGGTCACTGGGTCACTTATGTACTACGGGTCAGTTTAGGCTGTGTTCAGTTTATATGGGTTAGGTTAGCTTGGCTTGGATTAAAATGGATCACTGGGTCACTTTTGTAGTATGGGTCAGTTTAGGTTGGGTTCAGTTTAAAGCGAATCAAACAGGCTCGGGCAAATGGGATAAAACCTCTAATTTATGGTTATCTGGTTATTTACGATGCAAACAATATTTCCTTTTTCTGGTAACTTTAGTTGAATAGCGTTACTCCTATTTCATAAGAGGTCTATCCTTCTTCGCATGGAAAAAAAATATTTAGTCAGTTTGTCTATTAATTCCTTAAATAATCATCATTTGTCAAACACACACACTGAATGATATAACTACTATACACCAAACATAAGATATTCTAGAGTCCATTTTATTACAGCTAAATGGCTAATTGTGCGATTCTAATCTAATATGACGTAATCACTTTCGTGATTCATGGACCTGTCATATATAAATGGGTCAAGCGGGTTAAAAAATGCCTTGCTGGTAGTCTAAATGTATACACAACCGTCAAGTCGATTTATTCATAGAATAATGTTGATATCGTAATAATTTGATTTATGAAAACATATATTCTCTATACAATCACGTAGTTTTAGCGACAGACCCTTAATTTTTTAATGAATTAGATTGCGTAAAGTTTAGTTTCTCAAGAGACATACCAGAAAATCAGGTTTGTCTATTCTGATGCAAATAATCAGGGGCATCGATCAGGTACATGTTGTGTTTGCTCATATGTGTTACTCATGTGCGGGTCTTATAAGTTGTTTCACACGTATTACGCTTACCTGTTACAATAACTTTTTTCAATAAATTATCATTACGGTGTGACTTTAATGTTACGTACAATACGAAAAATAATTTACACAGGACACGAAAGATTTAGAAGCTGTATGCAAATAAGTTCTCAAACCTACGTAAGCAGTTTGATCCGGTTGTCCATCACCGCTAACGGGGTTCAAGTCGACTTCTCCAAGTTGCATATGACCATGTGTGATATAACTATTCGAAGGAAAAGGTTTTCGAACACATTGACGTTTATGCGGTAACAAACATTCAGTAACTGTCAACGCACCAACCACCCTATCTCGACTCCTTTTTACTATTAAATACGTTAGAAGGTTAGAATCCATGTCGATAAATAAAGATTAAAATAACAAAAGGCCCAAAACAAATAAGTTTACAAACCTGGAGGGCGAAACTGCTTCAATCAATCGGCCAAACTGTTGATGCACCAACTTGCGACCTCTTTTTACTGTCAAACACATAATAGAATGACGATCTTTAAAAAAAGGACTTACGTATATTTGTGTTTGCATATAGGACTAAAGAGTAATGCACTTACGTATATTTGAAACATTCACATCCAGTCCTGTTGTATCCGAGATGGTGGATTCAAAATTCATTGCAGACGTAATACCTGAAACATTGTTGAAATTTCCTTTCCCAGGTACTAAAGTTGTGGTATGATTCTTTACCAATGTGGCTCAGATATGTGGCAATTGAACTCATTTTGGGCTAATAAGCCATGGCTGCAATGAAGGTTGCAAATGCTACCTTTTCAAGTAGCAATTTACCATCCGGGTTGCCCAACCAAAATGCATATTAACTTTCCAAACATCGATTTTTCCCACATTTACATTTCATCATCACGGCCTCTTTCATTCTTACCATTAACTTAAGGATATGTATATGAAAGTCTCCCATAGACAAAGAAGCAAACCAAAATTTCCCAGTGAAGATACATATCAGGTCTGGGCTACCTCCTAGTTCCCAATCATTATTAAGACGCTTTGAAACACACACGGCGTTTTTTCGCAAGAAACAACAATTTTTGGGCAGAAGCGGCATTTTTTCTTCCAAATGACCATTTCACGGTACTAACGCACAACAAATAACAACCACAACAAATATACAGCTTATGAGCACATCTTATACACAACTTATGCCCGGACAAAAGGGGATCAAACACCGCCATGGTTGCAAACACCGGTTGCATTTGTTTTAAATGCCATCCGGGATGCCTAACCAAGATACGAATATCACCCGCCGTCAATCATTATTAAGATTATTTAGAATAAGCAATCCAAAATCATAACAAAACACAAACATACAAAATATGCATATACATACCCCAATCTCTAGAATTATGATAGCTTTGAGAGTTACCAACACAATCGAAGCTATCACCGCTTATGTCTTTGTGTGTAGTCTTGTCGAATTCAAAGGTATCATACAATCTCTAGAACCTTAAAACCTATAAAATTGGGAGTAGAAAGTGAATAGGTTTATGGATCTAATGTCTAGAGTGATGGTTCTGGATTTTTAGGGAACTGTTTGGATAGGTAGACACATATATACTCAAGACACGTGTGTGATGAACCACAGTTATCATTTACAAAGAAAAAAGGCCGGATGAAGAAGAAACTCGACAAAAAGAGGCTACACTACTAGGCCTTGATAAGCCCATCAAGATTTTATGAGCCCAACACTGTATTACTGTGGCACGCATTTTAGTATATAGTCTAATTGCTATTGAATTTTTAGATAGACTATTTGCCACTGTTGAATATTATAAAATTGCTCTATCCTCTTATGTCTTTTGTTGGACGTTTCGTTTCGTTTCATCTCTTTGGCGTGGAGCTTAAAAGTCTAGTAGGCTAACTCAATATTTTAAGTTTAAAGCTCTTAGCTCTTAAACTTAAGTATTTTGATAGATTATTAGATCGGGTGGTTTTAATCATTTCGGTTCATCATTCGGTTCTACCTTCTTTCTCTTTTCTAAATCTCATTTAGTAGCTCAATTTAGCTTATTACGTCTTTTATTGCTTTGTTGATTAATATGCTTAGTGAGTAATTTTCTTATATGCTTGTTAAGTGATATATTGGTTAGTGAATTAAGTGTGATTATAAAAGTGATAATATTGATTAGTAATTTTTAAATTGCTTCGATTAGTGTTTTGATTATTCGAACGGGCAAAAGCCATAAGAGTGATTAGGCATTATTTTAGTAGTTGATATCTTGATAAAAATTGTTTTCAATAGAAACCAACGTTGTGAGAGGATAACTTTTTAGACGGATATTGATTCATCAATAAGGACTTAATTATATATTACATTCACACTTAAGGATCTAGTCGTTTCACTTAGCAAACATATCTTTTTATATATAAATCTTTTCGACTAGTTGTTGTGTTCTTGATATTTAGTATTATCTTCTTTGCTATTAATATTTTTTTTTTGAACGGCTTGATATTATTAAGCTAGCAAGGCGCTAGAAAATTACATAGAGGAAACCACTAAAGGGTTTTGAATCCAATTGTTCCATGAAATGGAATGGGATTTACATCTAGAAGAATACCATCTAAAAGATAAATCAACAATCTTATCATAAAGTAAGCTTCGTTTGGGAAGATCGGAGCCAAAAATCGTTTCGTTGCGTAAACTCCACAAGGACCACAAAGTAGCACTGCAAATGACATCCAGGATGGATTTGTTGATATGCGACAAGTGACTATCGTCAATCCATGTGAATAATCCCATCAGATTCGAAATAGAGGGAGGTGGGAGGTCCAACCAGTTAAAAACCCGGATCCACACTAGGGAGGCTAGCGAACAAATCCAAAGCGTGTGAAAAATACAATCAATCCCTGCATCACAGATTGGGCAGTTAAGCGAGTTCATCTCGATCCCTTTTCGGCTGAGATTCCATCTAGAGGGGAGGCGATCACGAAGAGCCCTCCAAATGAAGATGTTAATCTTTTTCGGGATTAGATTGTTCCATCTAGTAACATGGCCATGATCGGGAAGGAAGCCTTGATCAATCCGGTAACGGGCACTTTTAACCGTGAAGGTAGATCCTCCTACAGACCAAGTCCACACGTCTTCTGAGTCGTTGAGGGTAATGGTAGAAAGGATATTCTAGAGCGTGTGTAGGTGCGAAACATTGGGACCAGAAGAAATGTTGCGAATCCAGTTAAGGCACCAACCATTGTTCCAGTAGTCACGGACCAAACAATCCTTATTCACAGCCAAATGAAAAAGACGAGGAAACAATGATTTTAAAGGGGTTGAACCAGCCCAGGAGTCATACCAGAATTTAGTATAGGACCCATTATTGACTTGACGCTTCATGGAGGAGAGGGGAATATGATTTTTCTCGTGCATACTGTTAATGGACCCAACGATGCGGGGCCAAACCCCATTGGTCTTGATGTGGCTAAAAAAAGATGTAGAGTCTGAGTTGCGACCATGGATAGCAGTGATCAAACGGGCCCAAAGAGCATGCGGATTAGTAAGGAATCTCCATCGCCATTTTTGAATGAGAGCGTGGTTCAACGAGAAGAGACTACCAATGCCGAGGCCCCCTTTATCTTTAGAAGCGAGGACAACGTTCCAAGAAATCCAAGGAATCTTGTAAGAATTATCAGAACTTCCTCAAAAGAAATTTGATCTAAGAGTTTCCAGCTTCTTATTAACCGTGGAAGGCATAGGGAAGAGCGAAAAAAGTAAGTACCAAGCACGCCTAAAAAAAGTACGTACCATAACTCGATTTTAACAATGATTTGTGAATCAAATTTGTGATTTAAAGATTCGATTCACTATTAAATAATGTTTGCTTGTGAATCAAATCAAAAAATATGAATCAATTTGCTCAAACGAAGATTTCTCAATCTTCTTAAAATAAAAACCTTCTCAATGGAACCGGAGCCTATATATATATATATATAGAGAGAGTTAGGATCAAATGAGAAGTTTTCTTAAAATAAGAAGAATAAGAAGTAACTATAATCGCATATCCGAGATGCATCGACTTAAATTAGATGCATCTCTATAATCTTAGATGCATTATAATGCATCATAATGTGTTTTTTAGCTTTTAATTAGATGCATATACGTATTTTAGATGCATTTCATGATTTCTCTTATTTTTTGGTCTTCTACATGTGGGAAAATCATGAAAATCAATTTGCACAATCTACGCATCAAATTAACTTTCGAAACTCTATATGGTGCATCTAGATGAATATAAATGCATCTAATGAAAGTCGTTGCATCTCAAATGTGTGGTTTTAGTCACTTCTCACCACTTCTTATTTTAATTTACTTCTCACTAGATCCCTACTCTATATACATACACACACACACACACATATATATATATATATATATATATATATATATATATACACGTACACGTATATATATACGTACACATATATATATACGTACACGTATATATATACGTACACGTGTATATATATGTAAACGTATATATATACGTAAACGTATATATACGTACACGTATATATATATATATATACGTACATGTATATATATACGTACACGTATATATATACGTATACTTATACGTATATATATACGTAT
>BQNB010011106.1:0-77139 GCA_026074375.1 Tanacetum coccineum
GAATTACTTCAAGGAGAAGTATGTCCCCATCAGGGTCATAATATGTTGGATCATCCTCTACAGTAAGAAAAGAGTCGGCTTCTTCGAAAAGGAGAAAATCACTATCCCCAAATAGAGTTAAAGTAGGAGAGGTGGTAGAAACGATTGGATCATAGTAAGGAGTGGGATTGCCACTCAAGATCACATTAGAGAAACCAAGAACTTCTTGAGAGTATTCTTCACAAGCCATATCAATGACGTCAATTTGGTTTGCCGTCATATGATTAAATGTAATGGCCTCTCTGCCAACACGAAGGGTTATTTCACCCTCGTATACATCTATCAATGCACGACTGGTCTTTAAGAAACTCCTCCCGAGAATTAAAGGTACTCGGGGGTCTGGCTCAAAATCGACGACCACGAAATCTGCAGGAAATTGGAACTTTCCCACCGTTACATAGACGTCTTCAGCGATACCGATCGGTTCAGAGATCGAACGGTCCGCTAGCTCTAGCGTCATGCAAGTCGGGGTTAGTTCGGGAAGAGAGAGATTTTTCCATACGGAATATGGCATAAGATTAATGCTTGCGCCAAGATCGGCCAAGGCATTGCATGTATTAATCCCGGAGAATTCACATGGAATAAGAAATCGGCCAGGGTCTCTAAGTTTTTTCGGTAACTTGTTTAGGATGACCGCTGAGCAATTCTCGTTCAATGGAGTTCTAGCCATTTCACTCAACTTTTCTTTGTTTCCGATTAAGGTTTTTAGAGTCGAGGCGAATTTTGGCATAAGCATCAAGGCATCCGTAAAGCTAATTTCGAAACTCAAATCTCTAAAGATTTCGTAGAATTTCTCAATTTGGTCGTTAGCTTTTTCACGACGTCTTTCATCATTTCTTCTTGAAGGAAATGGAATTGATGCTTTTTGGTTAGGCATTGAAGCACTAACTGGAGCATTTACGGGCTCAGAGATTGATTCATGATGGACAACAGGGACAACCGGAGGTTGGACGTCTTCGGTGCTTCCGTTATTAGTAGGAGGCATCGTGTCCTTTGTGACCTCGGGTTCACGTTCTACTACTTTAGGAGAAGAAGTAATAGGAATCGTGGGTCCCTTGTAAGCAACACCACTTCGAGTGGTAATACCCTTTAAATCCTCCTTCGGGTTAGTAATAGGAAGTAGAGGCGGTATTAGAAGTCATGAACTTGGAAAACATGTCCGTTAATGTTGGTTCCCTAATTCACACAAACATGTATAGATCTAAAGAGATCTAGTGGAGAGAAAGTTTAGAGAGAGAGATTAGTAGAGAGAAAGGAAAACACGCTTAAGAGTGTGTGTAAAATGGACTAATGCATACCTCTTCCAAAGTTGGAAGAGGTATTTATAGTTCTTAACAATACACCGGGTATTAGTTACCAGGTTCAATACGAAAGTCATTCGTTGTACCTATTAAACTATGAGCTATATTGAACAGTAAAATACATGGGTGACGATCTTGTTCTAATATCTAACAATCCTCCCCCTAAGGGAGGTCACCCTGAAAATACTAAAACTTAAGATCTTCAATCTTCAGAATTGATTTTTTTTTTTTTTTTTTTTTATGTATAGCTCGTAAACGCTTGATTTCATTAATCTGTATCTTGTGAATCTGAAGCAGTGAACTTTAGACTTTTAGGCTTTAGCTTGACTTGTATGTGATCTTTGAGCTTCTTTGTGATCATCATCCAATCATAATCTTTAATCATCATCATGTGATCTTTTGCCATCTTGTGAACTTATGTCATTAGGAATGATATGCTCACACTTTTCTTGATCTTGAAAGCTTTAATATTCAGAGTTGCGGAAGCTTTAATAACAGATACTTGAGCTTTCATGATATCTTCGAATGAGTCGTTTGAGAATGAGCACGCGGTTATGAACTTGATTTTGTTGGAACACGGTATCTCCATCTCCATCTTTAAATGTTCCTGTAATAAAATAGTTAGCAATAAAGAGAAAATTGGTTTGTAAAAACAATCGATGCGATACTTTGCAAAAGAGTTTTGTAACACATCGAAAGTTTTATTTGTTTCCACAAGTCCATTAACCGATCAATTCGCTATTACTGGAACAAGTTTGATTCTGTAGAATCGCACCGTTGTTGTTTTCCAGTTGTTTCACAAGTTTGATCCATTAAGGATCTCACAAGTCACCTACCATGAGCTTGTTTGAAGTTGGCTCAAGCAGGATTTCCATCTTCACTGTGAATACTTACGTATCACTCGGATGTTCTGGCAAAATCACAAGGATAATGCGTAGGACTCTTATGATAAAACTTGTAATCACAGTGTGTGAATAACAAGTAAATTGGAATTGTCCTAACGAGATTAATTGATGATCTCTTGGCTCTAGACTCAAAAGTGAGTTTTGATTTTAGTGATCGGAGGCTGGAGCTGACTGCCACCTTTTCAATACCGACTTACTCGGAGTGAGTGAGTCAGTAGATTACATGTTTAGTCTCCGTGAGAAATGAAACAGAAATCTTTTGCATCACTAGGTCCATGATGTCACTTCAATGTCAGCAATCATTTTAGTGATTTTGACAGCATATGTATTGACCCGGTTTCTGCCTAAGTGTATGGAGGGCTTCTTTCTTTACACCCTTTATCCGTACAATTCTTTTTCATTCTTCAACCCCTTTAGTGCTTACCAAGATTTCATGACTAGAACCTTGTTGGGTTTATTCAAGTACTAGCTCCATCTCAGTCGGCACTATTCCCTTTTCCTCACATTTACTCCTTTTTATCATACCTAAGGACTTCTACACTAACTAGTGGATAGTCCCTGGGTAGATCCCTCCGGTTCTGGCAGGATCATGGGAACGAGTACCTAACCTTACCATCCTTATAACTTCGATAATAGTAAATACATGGTCAGTCTTTTGGTACAGTTCACCTTGCCATAAAATCACTGTTGAAAAACTCAATCAGGTACTTATGATAAAACTATCAAAGTGTTTAGTACCCGATTGTTTTTGCTTTTCAGAAAAGCTCCCCCTCAACATGTGCATCGGTATTCGAAACTGTTTAGCACATGTTGGTGGAGTATACACTTGAGTAATATGATCACATTACATATTTTAATCACATTTTTCTCCCCTTATCAAAAATTTCAAATCATTTGACATTTTGGATATCAATTGATTTAAATATGTTATAAACTTTCGGAGAAAAGTGTGCCAATTATTCACAAGCCGTGTTTGGAACATATTAATGCTCCCCCTCAATCATTGAAGGATATATAAGATAGTGCTGAGTACTGTAATTTGAAAGATTTTGAATTTTCTAAGAAATTCTTGAAAATTTGTACTCAATCACTATTTATATTAGCCTATAATTAAGTCTACACTATTTTTTGTTTTTTTTTTCTATACACATTTATATATTCACAAGATTATGTATGAGACAGGACCTGAAAATGTTCAAACCGAAAATGACATAGTCATTTTGTCCATGTAAGCAGTCTGTAGTCCGTCTCGATACTCTCCTTTTGGAAGTTGTCTTAGCTTCCCCTTGAATCAGCAATCCTTTCTTGAGTAGGTTCATAGCCTTCTTGCAATTTGCATTAAGAATACTTGAAGTCTGACGCCCAAATCGATAAAGTACACAATTAATTTGAAACCGCAACACCAAAGTCAATTAAGTCCCGGATGTCTAAATTTCTCTTAACATGATAGTGATGCTATAAATTGAAACACCAAAGTCAACTAAGTCCCAAATGTACACTTTTCTTTCTATCGGATACTGACTAACTAGAGGAATTATCATGCTTATCATACCAATATGTACCTCTTTGATCAAATATTTCTACTCCTTTAAAAACATGCTTGGTGATTGACTGTTAAAGGAAGCATTCATTGAATCAGTAACCAATCTTCTCATGCTCTAATCAATCTTCTGTCAACACATTTCCCTGGTATCTCAACTGATGCATACCATAAATGACAAGATATCTCTTCTCCTATGTGGTTGGAATAGCGCACCGGAAAGTAACACGATAAAACACTGATTTTCTCTGCGGATAAGACATTTGTCTTCCCGAAATGGCCTACAATTAAATAAGGCTATGGATTCTATCACGTGTAGTTGTTGTACCTTTCAGAGCATTTACTCCTTCCCCTTGATGTTTTCGATACCTCAGAATCAGAAAAACCTTATATGCACACATGCTTGAGATCGTGTTCGCAGAATTAATAAACTTAAATCTATCCCGTGAGAATCAGTTTCAAGGCTTTTTAAACTAAGAAGAATTTCCAAAACATTCCTTAGTCTTTTTACAAACTATGGACGCATTGGCAATATTAGTCGGTTATTTAAAAGCTGAATTCACTAAGTCTTCATTTGGAAATAAGCCTAAGATTTGAAGCAAATGACATCCTAGGAAACAGCAGTTTTATGTAATTAACCCCTTTAAATTGTTATCTGTCATTATCAAAAAACTTCAACTGTTTTATCCTTGACTTATTTGAAAAGACCATTTAAAAGATTATTGACACTTTCTCCCCTCAAATAATGACCGTTTTCTATTTTAAAGAAGCAGTAGTCATTGTTTGAGGGGACGAAGTATCTTGAAATCTTTTCGGATTACTATAAATATTGATCATTGTGAAGACAAACTTTTTCCTAATTGAATAGATTTCTCTTATTTTGAAAATAAAGCATGAAACGTACAAGTTTTCTTATGATGCATGGATATGAAATATCCATGCCCGGGAAAAAAATTAATTACCGTTGTCAGGAACAACTGGTCCTTTTCGACGAATGCGTTCCTCAGATTGAAAACGGGTTTACAGTCAGAAATAACTGCAGCCTTTGTCATGAGCCTCAAAACTTTGAATGTTTTGGTTTGAGTAGCTCAATAACTTTGGAAAAGACTTCTCTTTCGTTGCTAAGGAAAAAAAAGCACTAGACGTGTTTTTCCTTTACGTGAGGCCAGGGGTTATGCATAGAAATGTACATAAGCCTTTTTTTTATTTATTTAAAAGATGATGTTTGATGATAATATCAAGCAGTTATGTTTGTCAGAACCTCCAGTTCTGCTGGAGTCAAACATCTCACACCAATCCTTCTGACAAGATACAAAAACCGATCCTCAGGAAGGGCTTTCATAAATTAATCAGCTAATTGGTATTCAGTTCTGACAAAATATAATTTAATAATATCATTTTCAACCTGTTCCTTTATGAAGTGATACCGAGTATGGATGTGCTTTGTATGAGAATGTTGTACGGGGTTGCATGATATTGCTATGGCTGACTGAGAGTCGCAATACAACGGTATTTTGTTGTAGTTGAAGCCATAATCTTGAAGTTGTGTCCTCATCCACATTACTTGAGCACAACTTGCAGATAACGCCACGTACTCTGCCTCTGCTGAAGACATTGCAGTGCAGTTTTGTTTCTTTGACATCCAGCTTACAAGTTTATCACCAAGGAACTGTATCCCTCCAGAAGTGCTTTTTCGAGTATCAAGGCATCCGGCATGATCAGCGTCTGAAAATGCTGTTAGTTCAAAGCCAGAATCCTTTGGATACCAGAGTCCCATGTTAATGGTACCCTTTAGGTATTTAAAGATTCTTTTAACCTCCTTGAGGTGCTTTTGAGTTGGTCGTGCTTGATAACGTGCACAATAGCATACTGCTTGCACTAAGTCTGGTCTACTTGGGTCAAGTACATGAGTGACCTGATTTTACTTGTAAGATATAGATTGGTCTAAGGGTTCTCCACTCAAATTATCATTAGTTTGGGTTTTGTAGCCAATGGTGTACCAAATGAGTGACAATTGTCCATATTATGCTTTTTCAGAATTTCTAAAGCGTACTTGGCCTGATTGATAAAAATACCTTTTGGGGACTGGTGGATCTGAAGTCCTAAAAAGAATTTCATCTCCCCCATTAAGGACATTTCAAATCTACTGTGCATTAACTTTTCAAATCTTTTTGAATATTTAGGGTTTGTAGACCCAAAAATTATGTCATCAACGTAAATCTGCACAAGTAGAATATCCTCCCCGTATTTTATCTTGAATAAAGTTTAGGTCAATTATACCCTTTAGAAAAAGCCTTTGGACATCAGGAAGTTTTGATAGTTCATCATACCAGGCTCATGGAGCTTGCTTTAATCCAGGGAGGGTTGTGCATTGCATCACTGGGTCCATGATGACGATCTTCAATGTCAGCAATCATCTTAGTGATTCTGGCAGCATATGTATTGACCCGGTTTCTGCCTAAGTGTATGGAGGGCTTCTTTCTTTACACCCTTTATCCTTACAATTCTTTTTAATTCTTCAACCCCTTCAGTGCTTACCGAGACTTCATGACTAGAACCTTGTTGGGTTTATTCCAGTACTAGCTCCATCTCAGTCGGCACTTTTCCCTTATTCTCACTTTTACTCCTTTTTCCATGTCATACCTAAGGACTTCTACACTAACTAGTGGATTGTCCCTGGGTAGATCCCTCCGGTTATGGCTGGATCATTAGGAATAGTACCTAGCCTTACCAACCTTATAACTCCAATAAACTAAAATGCATGGTCGGTATTTTGGTATAGTTCTCCTTTCCATAAAACCAATTGAAAGTTCAACTAAGGTACTTATGATATAAATATTAAAGCGTTTAGTACCTCGATCGTTTTTTGATTTTTCAGAAACGCTCCCCCTCAAAATGTGCTTCGGTATTCGAAATTGTTTAGCACGTTTAGGCGGAGTATATGAGTCCTAATAGTCACAGTTATTATTATACACATATTTTAATCACATTTTCTCCCCTTATCAAAAATTTTAAACCCTTTGACATTTTGGATATCAATTGATTTAAATATGTTATAAAATTTGGGAGAAAAGTGTGGCCTTAATTCGCAAGTCGTGTAAGAGACGTATAACTGCTCCCCCTCAATCGTTGAGGGATATAAATTACTCCTACACCTAACCATCAATAGATTAACTAGCTACTAATGTACAAGGTATATTATTTACAGTAAGAAATAAGATTGACCTTTTGATTGTAGTGACGATGTCGTCACGTTGTTCTGTTGATCAGCCTGTAGTCAATATCTCTTACTCTTCCTCCAACAAAGCTTTCCAGACTTCGATAGATCCTTCTGATCTGTAGTCTTTTCTCGATAGCTGTGATGAAGTCTTTGCTTCTTCTCTTGTCATCCTCTGACCACTTCCTGGTCTCCATGCCCTTATTGTACTCGAACAGATGAAAGTCTTTAACCATTTGGTCCAGCTTTTCCATGACTCTTGTCAACGTCCCATCACTAAACTTGTGAAGCTCATTCAGCCTCATCAACTTTCTTTGATTATTTCTGTCTCTGTAGACAACTGCTCTTGGCTTGGGGACGATCGTATAGTCTTCTTTGAAGTAATAGTCGGCTGCATCCCAATTAGGACGTTCAAGGTTGACCTTTGTTTGATAGCTTTCAATCCCGAGTTGCAAGTCCCCCACACGATTCCTGATCACCAGGTTTCTTATCCACATGTTGACGGCAGTGTGAAGACTAGTCTTGTCTGTCTTGGGCAGATGGTTGAGTTTTTCTTGGATATTGAGAAGGAACAGATCTTCAAAATCGTTTGGATGAAGATTCTTGAAATCCTTTTCCGAGATCTTGTATTCTTGGTAATCAGCTCGGCGAAGAATGATCTCTCTGAGGTAGTTATAGTCCATATTTTCGGGGGAACACTTTGACACTTACTACACTGAGAATTCGCATGTGCGATCTGACTGCTTCACGATCAGAGGACTCACTGTGTTTGTTGATATAGAATTCCTTCCTCCTAAACCACCAGTGAGTGATACCATAGACCGCACTGATGTCATATTCGCGTTCACTCTCAACCCATAACGATGGAACTAATTCTTCAAGGCCGAAGTCGAGGTAACGAGCGGCTTTGAGCTTGGATATGGATAATGCATAATGAATGATTCTTGACAGGGAGGAGATACTGGTTTAGGAGATGAGAGATCGATGACTGAAGTATCAGTAAAGGAACAGATGAAGAAACTTGTTGGATAGGAACAGTGACCATGGATTCAACTTCGGTTTCCATAGTAGTTTTTCCTGGTTCATCTTTTACTTATATATTTCTTCAGGATCAGGCTTAGTTTCCTCATTATCATCCCCAGTATTATCATCTCTGTCAAAATGTTCACTGTCCACATCTTCTAAATCAGCTTTGCAGAGCTTCTTCTTTCCTGTTCGTCTGCAGAACCATTTGATGAATGACCCAATATCATACGTCTTCCTTTGAAGCTTGTTCTCCGTGGGAACTTGATACGTTGTGGCGTATGTATTTGCCCAGTTATTCTCTGGTTCCGGGAAATCATTCGGGGGAATGGTCCATTCTGGTTCAGGTGTAGCTGGTCTCTCGCCTTCCGGAATAGGCTTAAACCACGTAGTGGTCGACACCTTGGGAATGTGGGCGTTATCAGTGTCCTCCAGATCAGAGACGTGCCCTTCATCCTGCATTGGAATGTTATCTGAAGATTGTTCAGACTGTTCTGATTCGGGATCAGATCTGTGCATCGAAGAGTCAACATCAGCATCTCTTGTGTCAGTGATCTTCCATCCAGTAGAGGGAAGAGCTGGATGTTGTTTGGAAGCAGATGCATCAGACTTCCGTGGTTTCTTCGAACTTTGCTCATCATCTTTTGTAGGAGGTTGAGCTGACCCAGAAGCACCTGAATCGTGTCTTCTCCTCTTTGCTGACTTACCCTGGTTTGATCCAGCTGAAGGGCCTTCATCATCATCATCGTCTTCATCATCATCACTATCATGCTTTCTCTTGTGATCTTTAACCTTGTCTGCAACTTCCTTATCCATGGCATCTTCATCTTGTTCCCTTTTGGTTCTGATAATCTCCTTCGGACTCTTTTCAGATTCTTGATTCTGGATAGACTCTGGGCCAGGCAGCACAGAGTGTTTCTCGATTAAATCTGCAGTGTGTCGTTCAAGAACCTTAAGGAGAGCATTATCAAGTTTTGTTCCTAGATATTTATCAACAGCCGTAGGAACTTGGGATTCTATTGAAGCCAAAACATCAGCAGAGTGATCAGTCTTCTTCACTTCAGACATCTCTTGCTCCAATCTTGCTACTCTTAGCTGAAGGGCGATGAATGGAGTGATTTCAGGGAGAGATGTGGTGATTGTTGTAGCTTCAGTGTTGATTGGTGGAGGAGTGACCAGTAATGATGGTTCTGAAGATGTGACAGTTGTGAAGGGAGCAATTACGGGAGGAGTTGACGTTACTGTCTGATGACTACGATCAGGTATATTGGAATCAGACTCCTCTCTAGCTTTAGATTTCTCCTGATCATCTTCTGTTGGTTGGTCATGAAGAAATTGATCCCCAAAGTTAACAGTGTCATCGAGATTTTTCAGGGAAGACATAGAACCAGAATGACTTTCTGGTTTATCATTGAGGACACGTTCGCCTGTTATTAGCTTCAGGTTTTCATGAACCTTTGGGTAGGCTGTTGCAATGAATTCATCATCCATGTGCTCAGGGTTTGGTCCAGCAAGAGACACATGTAATTTTCCAGAGTCTGATCCAGTCTGGTCTTCTTGCATGGGCTCAGGGTCTGGTCCAGCCTGAGCCTCATGAGCTTTCTCAGGGTCTGATACAGGAATGCTTACTCCTGATGTTACGGTAGACGAGACTATTTCACCTTGAACTTTGTCACCTTTAGGAGTACCAGATTCTGTATCACTTTCAGTTCTTTCTGAATCAGATGTTGATGACGATTCATGGACCACTTTCTCTGATGTATCATCTTCAGGTTGAGACGAGGGACCCGTTGTCGAATCAGGAGGAGTTTGATCACGTCTGGCAAATACAAACTGTTCAGTAGTTCTTTTCTTCTTAGACAGATTGACCAGGGAATGTGCTACTTGTTCTTCAGTAACAACGGCCTTTCCCTTCCCTACCACTTCTTGCAGTTTGGGAGTTGCTTCTGAACCTGGTTCCCTGATCGTTATTCCTCTAACTGGTGCCCCACCTTGTGGCAGAAGGGCAGGATCTAAGCTAAGCTTGATAGCTCGTTCCAGGTCTGCATCATCACCTTCTCCTTCTCCCTTTTCCTGAGGCGTGCTTCCAAACTCATCTTCTTAGCCAGTTCGAGATCAGGATCATCACCTTCTTCTTGAGGAATAGATTCTTGTTGAGCTTCATCATCTTCGTCAACAAGTTGGAAAGTAGGCTTTCCCTTTCTAACTTTCTGTGGAAGCTTACGCTTGGAAGGTTTCTTTGTCGGAGGAGGAGCTGGCTTGGATTGTTTGACTGGTGTAGTAGTTGTGGGCTTTTTGGTTGTAGCATGCTTTGTTGCAGGTTGGAAGCTTGCACTTTCTTGAGGGGTTTTCTTTGTATTCGCAGCAACCATTTCCAGATACTTGGGATAATACGAGGATTGTTGAATGGCTTCAGTTATCAGGGGATCGGGAATTGCCATTCCAAACACTTCAACTGACTCACCTTTAGGGACAAACTTGAGATTTCCTAATATAAAATCATCTCCAGTATGATGAACAGCAGAATCAGGACGTCGATGGATGTTGTTATTGCTTGCCAAGTAGTAGATTATCACCTTGGAAAACCGTCCATACGGAATGAGGAGAGGAGTTACTTTCTTCTTTGGATTCTTCAGACTGGCCTTGTGACTTGCTTTGTGTGAGAAAAATGTCTGGATCCCTTGAGTAAACTCTTCCCACAACAGCTCTGCATGATCAATATTAGATTGAGTGACGATTCCCCACAGCATTTGCAGAACTGGGTGTCTGGGTTTGTCACTGCCAGAAGTCTTTCCTGTCAAGCACTGGTTGATTAAGGTTAGAATTGCCCTCCATGGTTGATACACATAATTCACCCGTATATTGGAGACAATTTCTACAGGTTCAGGATACCCCAGTTCATTAACAAAATCTAGCACCGTGTCACCAGTCGACGCTAATGCATTTCTAAGAAGATCAGCACTTAGGTCGAACCATTGTTCATCAAGTTGACAGCTATAAACCCCAGTCTTCTCATTATATGACATTGTCTTCCAGAACTGTTGCAGGTATATAGCAGGAACATTTGCAGATGCAGTCAACGCTTGGAAGAAGTTGGTATTCTTCAGAATGTCCACAGATATCTGAAAGATGGGATTCTTCTGGATCTTTTGTGCATTGAATAGGAGGTTGCTTTTCCCGATAGTTAACCACTGAGAGCGTGGTACAATCTGCTCATCATTTCTTGTAGGAGGTTGAGCGGGAACAATTTGTTCTGCCATCGAATTCTGCAAAAGAGCATTTAACAAAGAAGACAAACATTGCAGAGAAACGATGTTAGAGAGAACATTAGCTTTGATAAACTCATGTAACAGCGTGATTGATTAATACGGTTGTAATTCTGGTTTGATTAAGATCTTATCAGTTATCCAACAGGATCAATTACTTATTAACTAAGCCCTGATGGGATTTAGAAAAGCAACTGGGGCATTTTAAGATTGGGCACCAATGGGACAAAATATGAAATTTAGCCCAAACCGCCGCTTGGCAGAATGCCAACTCGCCGTTAAGCGAATTGAGCAACCCGCCGTGAATATATAACATATTCAACCAAACCGCCGAGACACGGCGGTTTACCTGTTGGATACAAAAATAAAAGAGAATTATGGCAACCCGCCGTTGGTCAACCCGCCGTTGGTCAACCCGCCTTTGGGCAACCCGCCTTTGGGCAACCCGCCTTTGGGCAACCCGCCTTTGGGCAACCCGCCTTTTGGTCAACCCGCCTTTTGGTCAACCCGCCTTTTGGGCAACCCGCCTTTGGGCAACCCGCCTTTGGGCAACCCGCTGTTGTGAGCAAAATGATGTTTTGGGCAACCCGCTGGAATGGCAACCCGCCGTTAAGGTAACCAGCGGGTTGAGTTTATAAATAAATATTAATAACACAAAATGATCAACCCGCCGTAATGAATAACACGCAACCCGCCACTAAGAGACTTGGGCAAATCATTCGTTTTTGATAGAGATAAAAAACAACTCATCAAAAACACATTAATTAGTACCTAATGAACAATTCCCAGCAATCAGAACACACTTTACAACACTACATTTGTGAACTCGACTTAGAACGACCCTATATCTAATTTTCTACAACTTGTGATGTGTTTTAGAGTCGATTTCTTTGATGTGTACACATTGAATATAGATATAATTTGGAGTTCGAAACTTACCTTAGAAGAAAAAGCTGCAAATTGGCGAAATTTGATTCGTTCTTGGCAGGCGGTTGCGAGTGATTTGTGTGAGTGTTTTTGTTAGACTATAAATGAAATGTTTTTGACTAAAAACGCAACCCGCCGCACATTTATACACATATGTTACAAACTTGGCAGATTTGGTCCCTTGGGTTTCCTTCTTCTTTTATTTCTTGTTTTAAATATTTCTAGGGCATTTCTAGATAGTAGGCATTTGGCCAAACATAGGTCCCTATATTTATAAGGCTAAAACAAAGACAAATCCTTTTTACAACGCCTACCTTTACAACAAATTAGATAACTTTTGGACCTTCGAGTTAAAGTTAATTAACTCCCCTTCAAACATTAACCCATTTAGAATACCACAACCATCTAAGATTAGACTTTTATAACACCCACCAGTCTTTTATCATCCCTTGGATATTTTCACATTCACTCTCCCCCTCAAGCAACGACCCGGTGTCTATTGAAAGAGCTGTATTCCGTTGAAGAGAGAAAAGAGCAAGGCGAAATAATCCCCACGCAGCATCATTGTTTTTACTTTACTCCGCACAAAGCATGGATAAAAAGTATTCCATGCGCAGACATTAAACCGGTGGCAATTTGAAGTAATTGCAAACCGTTAGTAACTCCACAAGACTAAAAGATCTCTTAAGGTATTTTATGGTGATTGTGACATATATCTCATATATATATATATATATATATATATATATATATATATATTCTTATTATTATTATTATTATTTTTTTTTTTTTTTTTTTTTTTTTTTATTATATACAAAGGATACATTAAGGTATTAGGTTTACTCATCTTTCCTTTCTGAAGACGTGAGAGTTTGCAGGTGTCAAACTCTTCATGCCTAGGCGTTGAAGAAGAATTCGAACCGTTTCTCTTGTAAAGGCTTTGGTCAGAAATTTCTCAAGTTGATAATTCGTTTCCACGAAGTAGAGTTCAACCACTCAGATTTTCCAATGCTCCTGTATGAAATGGTGCCGTATGTCAATGTAGTTTAGAGCGAGAGTGCTGGACGTTGGGTTGCAGCACATGAAGCAATAGCACTTTTGTTTATCACAGTACAGAGGAATTTTTTTTTTTTTTTTATTGAATGTAAATCCGTAGTCTTTTAGCTGAGATCGCATCCAAAGGATTTGAGCACAACAACCAGACATTGCAATGTATTCAGTCCTCTGTATTGATAATTGCCCCGTACTTCGTTGTTTTCTTTATTACGGCAGACTAACCAATCTATCTCCCAGAAACTGAGCAATTCCCCACGTACTTCTTCTTGAATCCTGACATCCCGCATGATCCTGCATCTGCATAGCCTTTTAGTGACATGGCGTTTGTCTTCGGATACCAAAGACCCATGTGAAATGTTCCTTTCAAGTACCGAAAACACGTTGATAGCCTCAAAGTGTTTTTTTTTTTTTGGTAGACTTAGCCTATATCTAGCACACATGCAAACAGCGAAACAAGGTCGGGTCTACTGGCTAGTAAGATACATTAGGGAGCCACATTCCACTAAATCGAGTTTGTTCAACTGTAGACCCCATTGAGATCCTCGTCCAGTTTCAATCGATCCACCATTGGTGTATCGACAGGGTCAGAGAGATCCATTCCATATTTCTTTAAGGTTTCGAGAGCATATTTCGCTTGGTTAATAAAGATGCCTCCGGGACTTTGAGAAACTTGTAGGCCTAAGAAAAACGACATTTGTCCCATCATCGACATCTAAAATTTGGAGCTCATCTCTTTTGAAAATATGTTACACGCATTACGTCTGTTGAGCTGCAAAATGATTTCATCTACGTATATTTGAACAATTAGAATGTGTTTGCCTGATTTGCGTGTGAATAACGTTGGATCCACGGCACCCTTGAAGAAATTGTTTGCCATCAGGAACTTTGAGAGTGTGTCATACCACGCCCTTGTGCTGCTTTAAGCCCATACAGAGCTTTCTTCAGACGATAGACGTGAGTAGGATTTGCCTGATCTTCAAATCCTTCAGGTTGACTGACAAAGACGTCTTCTGAAGATCACCGGGTTCAGAAAAGCAGTTGTTGACATCCATCTGGTAGATGAACATGTTCTTGGTTGCCGCATTGCAAGGAATATTCTGATTGCTTCTATCCGTGCAACAGGACAAACGATTCTTCAAAATCAATACCTTCCTCCTGACGATATCCATTTGCAACTAACCGAGCTTTGTTTTTGCAGTATAATCGACCAATATTCATCCAAGCTTTACTTTGTAGGACACTGATAGCGATAACCATAAACATAAATGGGCGAGTACTAAATTCCCATACTCAAGTCGATCAATTCATGAAATTTCATTGCATTGCTGAAACCACAGGTCTGCTATCACGGCCATTTTGAAGTTCTTGGTCGACTTTGGTACATTCAGTATTGAAACAACACCAAAAAGCATCGGATGCAACTGTTTTCTGGTTTGAATACAGGACGAGAGGGATTGCCAACGAGTTGATCCATAGGATGATCTTTGGTCAACTTCTGATATGTTTCTGGAGGGTAGTTATCATGTTGGGTCCACTGCCTTAAATTCCCTATGAGATTGTGCCGAACCTGGATCTCCGGAATAAGTTATTGAGGATGAGGAACATCATGAATGATTGGGGTGTCTTCTGGAATTTCTTGGTGTTGGATTGGAAGATGACGATCGGATGTTGACGATGAGGCACTTGTTGACGGTGCATCTTGTGCAATTGTTGTAGACAAAGATGTACCTGGTGGGGCCACTTGAGCATTTACTTCAGTAGCAGAAGGTACTTGTTCATCAACGGGAGATTGTTCAAGGTGTTCATCAAACATCGGTTGAAATAACATTTTCAGCTCTTGTCGTTGGAGCAAGCCCTGATTTGAGTTGACCCAGAGGTCATTATGACAGGTACTGTCCCTGAACTTATACGTACAGAGCGCATATGTCCTGAGCCATCTCAATCGAAGGTGACGTGAATTGTTCCATTAACGACGAGATCTCTTGTTGTAATATACTATAGCCCTTCCTGCTAGATCATACCCAACGAAAATTCCAATGTCACTTTGCCTTGATTTTCCTAGATTTTACTACATTCACGTAGGATAGCACAGAGCACCAAATATTCGGAAGAATGTGAGATCAGGCTTCTTCTCATGCACAAGCTCATACGGGGTTTTGTTATGACGAGTATGAATTAGTGATCGGTTTTGTGTATAACAGGCAGTGGCTACAGCTTCTGCCCATAGAAACATGGGAGCTTTCGAGAATATCATCATAGTTCGAGCTGCTTCCACCAGTGTACTATATACGTCTTTCAACAACGCCATTTTTGTTAAGGAGTTCCGGACCGACTCTTGATGAGTTATGCCAACACATCATGATAAGTGCCGACATATCTTGGTTGACGAATCTGTACCCTTATCTGTGCGGATGAATCGACTGTCTTTTGTTGATGCCAACCTGTATTTGCTTAATAAAGTTAGTGACAAACTCTGGTGTTTCATCTTTGAGACCACAAGAAATTACCCATGTGAATCTTGATTAGTCATCCACGCTGACTAAGATGTATTTTCTTTCCTTTAATGCTCACGACTCCTCATTGGACCGCACAGATCCATGTGAAGGGTATAAGAGACTTCCATATTTGTATTTTCAGATTTTGGTCTGTGGGAGAACTTCTTGCTTTTTCCAAGTTGACAGGCTGAGCAAAGATGATCCTTTTCAAACTTCAATCTGGGTAGGCCTCTAACCAGATCTTTTCGAGCAAGATCATTTATCGTGCCGAAGTTTAAATGGTTTAAACGACGATGCCACAACCATGATTTGGACTTGGAAGCTTTGGACAGCAAGCATATCGGAGAAGACTTCATCATTTCATCAATCGATATCGTGTACAAATTGGTGCCACGACTACCTTTAAGGATATCTGTACCATTAAGATCACGAACAAAGCATGTATGCTTTCTGAAGGCCACTTCAAGATCAGAATCACAAAATTGCCCTACAGAGAATAGATTGTGTCCAAGTCCTTCCACGTAGTATACCCTTGAGATCACACTATCACCCATAACATAATCTCCATAACCCATGATAGTTCCTAAGTGGTCATTCCCGAATCTGACTGACCCGATGAACTTTTCCACAAAATTCATGAGCTTTGAACGATTCCCCGTCATATGTTTTGAGCAGCCTGAGTCCAGTAACCAAAGCCATGACCTTGTTCGACCTGCATTTGAAAACATTCGAGTTTGGAAGGAGTTTGGAATATCGGTTCCCCACTTTTTGTTGGGGTCCTTTTGGTTAGCATTTCTTCCTAAGGCCAAATTTCTTTCGTGGGTCTCCTTTGAGAACCACAATCAGTTTTCCCGAAGGTAAGTTTCTTTCCTTCCTGTGGGTCTCCATGTATACCAATATTCTGTAAATAGTTTCCCCGTAGCTTTCCAAACCCTTTGGGTTTTGGACAAACTGTTGTCAGACAGTTTGCTTTTGGTTTCCAGATCTGTTTGGTCGTGTTTAAACTGTTATCAGACAGTTTGCCTTTTGGTTTCCAGATCTGTTTCTCGTTATGCAAGAGACAATTCCAACTGTGGGTGTGAGCATTCCAGGAATTCAAGACATTAACAAGACACACATTCATTACTTGCAAGGTTTACAGATTCAGAACTTCGAATTAATATTACACACGCTTTGATGGCTAATTGCTAGACTCAAATAAAAAAAAATAAAAATACCCCCCGAATCATTTTTTTTCCAAACTGACCTATTTTTCCTAAGCGTCTTCTACTTCTCTTTTCTTTTTCTCCTTCTTAGCAGGCAGGGTCCTATTTTTCTTGTAATTGCTTCTAGGCTTTGACCCGCTTGCTTCAGTGGATCGTTTTACTCTGTATAGGAAAGCACAGGGATATAAGTCAGTTTGAACTCGTTGTGACTTTTGTTTCTGTGTGTGGCTAGAAGAAGTTCAGGGTTTATCACTAAACTTAACTTGCTTTTTCCTAGTAACGGGGTGAGGGAGCCTTGTTTTCTCTTTCATTGAATTTTTTTGGGGCAAAGTGCCAATCACACAATTCTAACAATTCCTGAGATAATTAGTGTTTCGGGCTCGCATAGTTAAGTGAACTGTCAGTGGTTTAATGCTCTAGCTTCTCTTACAATCTCACTATCCGTGTCTACCACTCTCCTTAAGATGGTACCGTTATAGTTTAAAATGAGCCACTTCCAATTGTTCTTAAGGGGAATTTGAGGGCTGGGTTTTTACGTCTATGGCATACATTGCCAGGAGCAAGAACTTGTTGGTTGACACAGTCACTGTTTGAGAACAAGGCGCTTTGTCTTCGCAATTGGCTTTATAGACTCTCAATCTATTCAACATGGTAAGATGTCTTTTCATTGTGGTTTATTATGTGAGTACGCATGATTCTTATTGAATCAAAACAGTTCCTTGTAATGTTGGTTAACCTTTTCTAATTTCTAAATCTATCGCCAATTATTTTTGTTCAATAAGTGCGTAGTCGGTAACATCTACAGCCTATAAGGCTCACGCCTTCTGGCTCTTCACATTAGTGACTATATCTTTCAAGTTCGTCCAATCACTGTTATCCTTTACTTGAATTGATGGTTCGAGGTTATTGATTTTTAATGAACGTATCTGATATAGGAAGCTTTCCGGTGAGCTTGTGGATTTTTATTATCAAAACTTTCATTGATGATGTTGATACTTTAATTGCAGATTTAGGTATTTCTTTCTAGTTTTGTATTAAGTTTGATTCTCATCATGAACTTTAGACACTTCAGCTTCAGGTCTAGAACAAGTGATTTGCCCACATCATACAGCAGTTGAGTCGTACCAGACAATTAACAATCAAGATTTCTCATTTTCAATCGAGAAGGTTTTTCTTTCAATTCAGCCATTGCGTGTCTTACAGAATTCTGGTCACTTCGTTATTCATGTGATCAAAAATCTTGTTCCATTTCTTTAACCTCTTTAAAGAGGGCTGTTTGTTTACAACTCCAATGTGTTCTTTAAGAGTATTTGAAAAATGGATAAACCTTCAGTGTTGTGGGTAACATCTTTTCGTTTGCTCAAAACACTCTTCCCCCTCTGTCGGCCTGATGGGGTGATTCTTATTTTGCAGTTTTGTCAAATTCAGTAAAAAGTTGTGTGAGTACATAAAGATTAATCTTCACTTGACTTTTAGTTGGAAGAATTCTGGGGACAAGCTTGACAGGAGTATTGGGTGGATACACTGTCAATGTTGAAATTGGTTTTCGAGCTAGGGTCTCAGGCCTTTTTTACTCGGTTGTCAACTATGGACCATAATATCTGTTCTGGTGGTCGCAGACTTTTCGTTGGGAAGCAACGGTTTGCAAGAAGGTTCTCTTTATGCTGTAATCGTGGGGGAGAAATCCTAATTTTATTTTCCCACAACATTGGTGGGCTTTGCCATTTTTAACAGCTTTCTTTTTCCTAGTTATCTCGCTTAAACTCACGTGTTGTATCCTCTGAATCATGTATGACAGTGGGTGTATGATTGGTCTTGGATAGGCATATGACCATTACACACAGCAGAATGACGCGTGTCTTTTATGCCTATTTGCAACTTGTGCTTTTTTCCATATATATTGATTTTGGTTGACACAAAAAAGATCTGTGAACTGTTATGAGCCGACTGACTCCTCTGTTATGTATAATATATCTTCAATCGTATCTTTTATCTTATTTATGTCAAAAACTCTACAAGGATTTGTCCTTCCTTTTGTTTAAAATCCTTTTTCAAAAGTTTTCTTTCTTCTGTCTTTGACTTTTAATGGTCAACTGTAGACTAAGGAGTATTTGTGTCTGAATGAAGTTCAGTTTTTAAGAGTTTCCTTTCTGTTTCGGTCAGAGATGATTTTTCTGCATTTGCTCATCAATTTTTCGCTTTCTCTATCAGTTAACTCAACTTTGCCGTTTTTCATATCCCCGACGTTCCTTATGATCTTCGCAAGTTAATGAGGTCACATGTGTCATTCATTAACATATCTGGCTTATTTGTTTTATCTACTTTGTACACCCTGTTCATTGCATTGTGCATCGCGAATAGACATTAGTGCATGTCATCTCGGACAGAAGATGCATTGCATGTACAACATGTTCTTCTTTGTCTTTCCCTACAACTGATCATACGAATTAATTATTACTATCATCGTATAGTTCAGCATCTGATGTCAAACAACGTAGTTGTGTTTTGTACCATCGTTTTGCATCTTCGTGTAACATACATGATACTTCATCCATTGGTCTACATGGCATTCATGATTTAGTACCTCAAGTGGATTTTCGAGTAGTATGAGGGCCCAGGCATTCATCGTAGATTGGATCTTCAGATGTGAGGCCTTGCCTCCTTTGAACCATGTCTGTGATCATGGGACCTTCATCTACATTCAAGAGTCGAATGCATCACATTCTTCAGCTTAAAAAATGTGATCCACATGTGTGCAATATCAACTTCTCGTTGAAATCATCCACATCATCATCAAACTCGTTTGGTACCTGATCCCCTGCAGAAAAAAAACAACGATGTTCTTTCATCCCGAACTGCTCCATTCTCCTGGGCTTGCATTGAGAATCTTGTCCTTGAAGTAGTATGAATCTTGAAGTCGCGTTGGCCTTGGACATTTCACGTGCTAGTGCCCTAGTCCGTATGTAGATCTTAGACTTGATGGTTTCACTTGACCAGTCAAGCACCATTAATCTTGCCTCCCTTCTGTTCGGAGCTCATACATTCTCCCGACCGACAACCATTTCCTCTCGCTTGTTTCTTGAAATGGTTCTTCCTTGATTAGTTGCATTGTATCTTCCTGGATATCTTGAACCACAACTTTTCCCTGTCTTGAACATATAGGCTTGGTTCCTTGCATTTTGATGAAGCTCTTAGTTGATTGATTGTTTTGAGGAGATGTGATTTATATGATTGAGTGAGGAGGGCAAGTGAGTTGGTTAAACTTTCAATCAGGATTTTTCTGTTAAGAACTTCCTGAGTTCATTTGTAAAGATGTCAGAAGGGACTGGTTCTGTTGAGTTTGGAGAGATTGGATGATTGTGTTGGATACTTGCTGAGTTGAGGCGTCCGACAATAGTGCCAAGGATCAGTATTTTGTTCTGACCGAAACCGAAATTATGCTGACTTGGATGTTTGTGTTGGATACTGCTGATTGACTGAGGCGTCCGATCACTACTGCTGACTTGGATGATTCGTGTTGGATATGCTGAGTTGTCACAATTTTTGAGTTAAGCTGCATCCTGGTACATGGTCATCTTGATGTTTCTATGTCATTAATGAGCTTCGTAAACCTAAACGTAGATATCCTTGAATGCCTTCTCCTTTGATTTGACGGAGTGTTCAGAATACATCGTATAATGAGATTCCCTGTCATCATTTGTTAGTCAGAACCTTCAGATATCATCTTCACATTTTCCCAAATGTCTTTGGCGTCAGTTCTAGTGATTGATGGAGGGAGTAGATGTCTTTGGTATACCCTTGGTAGGATATTGGTTGCACGAATGTCAGCTTTTATACGTTTTCTTTTTATTCATGTGAAAGGTCGTTAAGGACTATAGCAGTATGGGACCTTGTTGAAATGCACCTCAGTTCTCCAGTAATAACATTGAAAACCGTTCCATCTGAAATTGGTCCTTCTTTAATGGACTTCATAATATTTTCAATTATCCTTTCCTAGACAGTACAGACGAATATGTCGTTGTTGCCAGATTCAAGGTCTGTTCTGTCAAGCATAGGTGGGGTGTATCAGAACCCTGCTTACTGGATTGTTCTTCTTGCCATTCTAGATATCTTGTATTATTATGATATGAAATGTTTTGATCGATCTATGATTAGTGAGTGTACGTTTAAAAGTGGTGAGGTTAATGTGTACGTGTTTTGTATTAGTGATATTGAATCCCTGAGTTTGAAGTGTTTACAAATTTTGAGGACAGAAGCTCTACTCGCGCCAAAGGCTATCAAACCGACTGCAAGAAAAGTAAGCAACCGCCGGTGGAAATTTTAAGGCAACTCGCTGAACACAAACTCGCTGCCTAAGCAACCGACGCGAAGACGTAATCAACCGACGCGAAGAATTTTTGATCAAAACCGCGTAGAGTTTTCAAAAACCGCCAGAGTTTCCTTTAGGAATTAAGTTATTTAAAATATTAACCCGCTGACAACTGGTCAAACCGCTGGTAAGCAAACCGCTGTGTATTAACAACTCGCCTCTCTGGAGCAACTCGCCGCCTATTCTAAACCCGCCAAGGTAAGCAAACTCGTGCTTTGAACAACTGCGGCTTTAGAATCGGCCACTCAAGCAACCCGCTGTGTGTCAGAGAGTTAGGTAACCTACTAATTAAAAATACTATTTTTTCACCAAACAGCCGTTGAAGAAATTCTGGCAACTACTCCAGTAAGAACAAAACGACGTTTTTCACACCAAAATCACCTATAAATCACCTTTTTGAACGATTTGCTTGATTTCGACTGCGCAACACGAATATACCACAGGTAATAGCAACTGAAAACACATCCAAACTTCATCATTTACTCAAAACAACAAAATTCGGAGATTCTTAAAGAAACGATGCTAAAACTTTCTATGGCGCACTTTTCGAGCTAACATCATGCACAATTTCGCACCATACCTCACGATCTAATCATCCCTTAAGACTCTTGATACAATTGTGGTATATCTCTATATAGTTAAAACGGGTTCGATTCTTTGGATCGGGTAGTTTTAGAGAGAGAAACATAGAAAGAGAAATAGTTTAGATGAGGAGAAAGTGTTTCTTGTAATGATTATTTGACTAGCTTGTCTTTCAAAGTTGGAAGAGAACTATATATAGTTTTACTTCAATATTATCGGGTATTTGAACGATTAAACCGAAAAAAACGTTACTATAAAAACTATTAAACTACGAGCTATATGAAACAGTTAAAATTCACGGCGTGACCGGTCTTTTTCTAATTTCCAACAGAAGTCATATTACGATTTTAGGAAAACATATATGGTTTTTATGAAATCGTATACGTAATATATAAATTTTATTAATATCATATATGATTCGTTCTTTACGAATCATTATATGATTTTCGCAATTTGTGACTAAACAAATTGAAAGAAAAGTTCGGCGGAATCACAATATCATATATGATTTTTGAAATCATATATGATTTTATGAAATATATATGATCCGTTTATACCGAATCATATATGTTTCGTTATACGAAATTTATATATGATTTTCGCAAATCGTTTGACTGAAAAAAAAATCAAAAAATGTCCTCGAAAGTATATCGTGTTCACCCGTCACTACTGACAGGATAAAAAATACTGTCGCGATGGTTGCTATTTTTTGTCGTGTGACGACTTTACCATTTGTTAAGATATTTTAAATTTTGTAGAAAAGAGGTGGAGAATTGGGTTATTTTTATTTTGATGAAAAAATAGATGGTTGAGATTGAATTCATTGGATCTTTGACTATAAGTGGTCTTATGTGATCTTAACTCCATACTATATACGTTGGAAATTTAATCCAATTGAATCTTATTATATTTGAAGATAAACAATTATCAATTTTATTAACCAGTAGTATACTAATAAATAATATATTCGGGTTTCCCATACTCAGCCAACTACATACACTCCACTTCACGCGTTTTCCTTCACAATGTTTCCACTCATCTTCTCCATTCACTTTGTGTGAGATGTTCTTCCCCCTTCACTCGCCAACACGTGTTTTATCTTCTCCATACGTGTCTTCCACACACACACAATACCTTCTAGCTTTTTCATCCCTAATCTCACCTCCCACCAAACCTCCACACACACACACACAATACATTCCACGTTCTTCATCCCTAATATCACCTCCTACCAAACCTCTTCAATCTCTTTTTTTTACCGTCGGCAGCGTGACATTTAAAGATGGAAGATGGTGTTGGGTTTGTGAATCTCATTTAGGGTATTAATCTAATTTGGGGTTTTTTTGATTTGGTTTATGTAATTATAGTTATAAATTTTTTAATTTTAAGTAGAATTAGGGTTTTTTTTTTATTTTGGCAGGTTCGGTTCTGCAAGATTAAAGATGGAGCAGACCCTTATTACCATTAGCTTATTGGCTTTAGCCAATAAGATCTTATTCATTGCTTATCAGGTATGAATCTTTTTGTATTTATAGATTTGTTGTAAATGTTGTTTTGATGAGTGAAGGGTTGAAAAACTAAGATGGGATATGTGATTTTGGGAAATTTTCTAACTTTTAGTTGTTGGTTTTGGATTTGTGTAGAATTAGGTGTTTTGCAATTTCCTTTCCATCTTGGAAAGTGTGAAGAGGATGAGTAGTTAGAGAGTATCAAGAGCTGCTACAGGGCACAATTACATGGTACTAATTTTACACCTTTTGATTAATTTTTATTTCGAGTTCGCATAATATGAGTACTTGAGAGCATGTAAAAGGGGGTGTTTGGGATTGCTTATAATTTATGCGTAAAATTGGTTCAACGCGGTATTTAGCATAGGCCAGCGGAGAAGAATTGATCACTGTTTGGGAGACATTTTTAAGCATAGGGTCAGTGGAGGGAGATTAGGAGGAATTATCAGGAAAAAAAAATGCAATCAGGAAATACTGTTTCGATTTTCTATATGATCAGAAAAAATGGCTTTTTAGTAAATTTTAGTCTAATTGCGTGATATGATGACAAAAAATTTTGTTTAAAGATACGTATAAAAGTAAGTAATCACGTACGCCGCTTAAAATATCCATATTAAATAATTGCTTTGAGATAATGAGGTCCCAACATGCTTATCTAACTAGTAACACCCAACCATGTCAATGAAATACTGTGAGACCGGTGCAATTGATATTTGAATTTATCGTTTGGGTGATTGTTTAGGTAACCCGCAAAACCATATCATCTGGTTTAATACATACAATCTGTGGATGCCAATATTATTTTATAAAGAGTCACTATTGAGCTTTTTCCATGTCCACATTGCAGGAAATGAGTCTTAAGGAGTATGAGAAAGTGCTACAAGAGAAGAGGAAAGCGTTGGTTTCTCTGAAAAGTGGGGAATGAAAGGTTGCACTGGACAACGATTTAGAAAAACTGCAGCGCTCTCAAGCAAAAAGAGCTAAAAAGAAATCTATGTTAAACTGGTATATATTTTGTATAAGAACAAAGGACATATACAAAAATTGAAGATATGTTTAGTGTATGGTTGTCTGATTTCTTTTACAAACAGGGTATTAATAAGGACAAAAACAAAGATTTTGAAAACTAGAAGGGGGGATTGAATTGTTTTACTTTATAAAAATAAAGACTTAGATTGTTCGCTTATGATGAATTCAAGAGATATACACAAGTGTATATGATAGCGATGTAATAAAAATAAGTAAATACGAAGAATAAATAAGTAAAGATAAGAAAGATCAAATCGATAACAATGATTTATAGTGGTTTGGCTACGAAGCTCCTCTTCGCCCTACTCCACTCCTCAAGTACCCAACTTGAGAGTTTTCTTCACTATTGTTAGTGCAAATATTATGATATTTAATCTATACGATCTCTTTATGTTTTGGTGATGACAAATATGTAACTTGTAATACGTAACGTAAAGTGCGCAGTACTCGTAATCATAATATCATCAATGCATACTCGTATCATCGTCTCTCGACGTGTTTTAAAGTATGCATCAAGACGGACATTGGTTTACACCCGACGTAAATCACATAAGGTATATACAAACAACATTAAATTTGTAGGATGATCAAAGAAATAAGTTTTTGTCTTAAACTTTATATTTTTATAAATATAACAAAACAATTTCTCACAATATGAAGTTTTCGACAATATTTTTTTGAATTATAAAGAAATGTTTTATTTGGTAATTATTTTGAATTTTAAAATCTGGTCATTTCCCTCCTAAAATAAGTGTCACTTTCACCAGACAAGTTTGTCACCACAAAAAGACAAAAACAGGAGCGTCTGTCGGGGCGGTCCCTTAATTCAGTCGGCGGCCCCCTTTATATATCGGGGACCGCCGTTTCCTAACAGGCTGATTTTCAGCTCCTATAAATAGTGGGTCATCTTAAACATATTTTATTAACCCTTTTTTGCACGACTGTTTTCTCTAAGTCTTTCTTCTCTTATGAGCTCAATAAAATTCTCTCTAAATCTTTGATCATTTAACTTGTTTTATCTTGTTTAATGTGATTCATCTTCTACTCTTGCCTTCTACCTCAAGGCAAAGAAGAACTTCGGTCTTCTTCAGATCCGAAGGTTTGTAGTCTTTGTTAGTCACCATTTGTAACATTTATCTTTGTCTACTTATGATCGAGTTCATGTCTTCTAATCTTTTGTAGTCGTGTAGATCCAAATGTTGTTTATTTTTGGATGGGTTTATTGTGGGTTGGGTTAGTTATTTATTTGGGACTTTAAATTACTTTAGTGTAGTGGTAGATTGGTTCTAGCTAAGATTGAGGTCTCGAAATATCTGTTTCAGTGTCGGAGGAAAATAATGTAAGCGACGCGGTTTATGTGTTTAGGGCCATATAAAACTGAAGGTTTGTTTTGGTGGGCCAGAGCCATAAACATAACGGGTTTGGTTGTACCCGAGAAGGAATCGACATTTTGCTTTGTGTCGGATATATTATGTAAGCATTGTTATATGTTATCTCCGCCAGTAAGGTGCTTGTTGATTTGTGTGTAAATCTCTCAGTGTTTGTTTCTAGAGGGGGGGAAGTTGGGCTGAAGAGGACGGTGGTGATAAGATTCTATTTTTTGCTCTAGTGTCGAGGTGTTGCACACTTGTGCTGGGTGATTGCTAATTGTGTATTTTGTAGGGTCATGTGTTTTCGACGGTTCGTTGTCTCTTGATGGGGGCGGTGGTTGTGGGATGTGTGGGCGAGGGTGTGTGAGGTATTGGGTGGGGGGAGATAGGGGGTTGGTTTATTGGGTGGGGGGGGTTTTTTTTATGGTGGTGGGGGTGTTGTGGTTAGGGGACAGGACAGAGGAGCGAGCAGTTAGTGGCAACGGCAGCGGACAGCGTGAGAAGATGGAACGGGACCGAAGTAAAGTGAGGTGAGAGTGATGGAGTGAAGTGAAGAAAAGCGAGAAGGAGACGGTCAGTGGACGAAGGTAGTGTGACGCGGGAAAGAAAACGAGAAGGAAGAAGAAAGGGCAAAAGAGAGTATTGAGTCGGCAGTGAGTGCGTGAGAGAGAGAGAAATGGAGGGAAATGCGAAGGACCGGAAGTGGGGTGAGTGGGCGGTGGGAGGCAGCGACGTGACTCAAGGAGGGGAAAGAGAGTCGAGAAGCAACAAGAAAGGTAGTGCAAGTAAGAAGTTGAATAGTGCGAGGAGAGGAAGAGTGACGTAAGTAAAAAGAGAGGGTGAAAGGTGGAGGAAGGAGAAGTACTAGGTGACAAGTCAGGAGCGGGTGCGCACATCGAGGCCAAGAGATAAGAGAGAAAAGTGCAGAAGCGACGAAGTCACAAGAGGACAGTCAGAGTCGCGTACACCGTGAATCTAAGTGCTCTTCTACCCTTCTCTCCCCTCTCCCCTACTACTAGTTCTCTTTAGTTTCTTCTCTTATTTTCTCCCCTCCCTTCCTAGCTCCCCTTCCTCTCTCTTTCTTTCCTCTTTAGCCTCTCCCTCGCTCTTCCTCTTATTCTACTACTCTCTACCCTGTCTTCCCTCTAGCCTCTTCTTCTCTTCCTTCTATCCCCCCTCCTCTACTTCTAGTACCCCCTCTAGACTAGCTCTCCTCCTCTTTTTCTACTCCTGCCTCTCTCTTTAGCTCTCTCCCTTCCTCCTCTCTTTTAGTTCTTCCTCTTACCTCTCTCTAACCTCTCCTTCTCTCTCTCTTAACCTCTTCCTTCGTAGCTTCTCCCTTACCTACTAGTCTCCCTCTCTCTTTCTTTCCTTCTCCTCTCCTCCCTCTCTTCTCTTCCTATCTCTCTCCGCTTTTCCTCCTTACTCTACTAGTTTCTCCCCTAGGCCTTTTCTATACTCCTCTAGTCCTCTCTCCTAATAAGCCTTCCCCTTGTCCTCTTCTCTATCTTCTTCCTACACTATTCTTACCTCTCTCTAGCCCTCTTACTCTCCTAGTCCCCTCTCTTTACTCCCCTAGTTACTCCCACCTACCCTCTTCTATTCTCCTCTCCCTATTAACTTCACTACCTCCCCCCGCCTAGCCTCTACTCCCCTAGCTTCCTACTCTCTTCTTCCTCTCTAGCTACCCCTCTTCTCTCCCCTCATCTCTTACTACCCTCCTCCCTCTTCCTTTCTCCTTAGCTCTTAGTTATTGTAAATCCATTATCGACACTTCTCATATTGCGTCAAACTTGATTGGTGATTTGATACAAATGATCTAGTCCGAAAACCTCTTCTGGAGGCGGTCCCTTTAAATAGGGCGGCCCCTGATGTACTAGGCGGCCCCCATATATTTATGGGACCGCCGGCAGAGAGTGATTTAATAATTGATACAAAAGATTTAAAGTTTTTAAAAGAAAACGTATTACCCCCCCCTCACCCCTCTAAGGTTTCCACAATGGTATTCAGAGCCATGTCACTCTAGTTTTTTCTTAAACAAATAGTTTTTAAAATAAAGTACGATCCATGTATCAAATTACCCATGAATGGGGACTAAATATAGAAAGTGTTTTGTTGTTTGATTCGTTCTTGTTTAGTCTATTATATACTTCGTATACTAGCTTGAAGGAAAATTTTCTCAAAAGAACTTGGAAGTGTCAACTTATGCTTGTCTAAGTCGTAAGAGTAGAAATGATGTCTAAAACACGAAATTTATGTGTCGGAACAAGTTTTTAAAGTCTTATGTTCTACAGTTAAGTTACAAAATGATTTTGAACAAAAAATGTGTTTTGGGATCACTGGTGGCGGTCCCATAAATGTTCGGGCAGCCCCCAAATATATCTGGGGGTCGTCACCTTTATGGGGGCCGCCTGTTTGTTTCGTCAATTTTTGGCAAACTTCGAAAAATCATATAAAATCAACCGTAAGTCCGTAGAAGTCGTGCCACCCGCCATTTCAAAGATAATTGAGTCTAGTTTCATTTAAAAATACTTCCAAGGCTTTATTATAACTTAAGTCAGTCAGAAATACAAAATACTACATAGTGGTCAAAACTATATATTTCGGTTTGACGTAAAACTTGTAGTTTACCTTTTCTTTTAAGTCGAGCATTTCTAGCCAACGTATCCTTAAAAACATTGATCTTGATTAATTTTTAAAATGGGGAGGAAACTATTTTTGTTTTCAAATAAAATCAAGCTATGTATACATCTCGTTTTTATACTCCTGATACACAAACTCGACGATGAATATCCTGATATGTGTATGCTAGAATGATTTGTGTGTTTTACTTTTTTTCAACTTAGTATTAGATTTTAATATTGTACTATTTGTAATTGAGCTTAATTATATATTCTTAAACTCATGGGGTCATGTATGCTATTTGTATGTCTACTAGTTTTTTCGTATTTATGCCTAATAGGAATTACACTAGATTTCTTGCGTAAAGTTGCAAAATTGTTTGTGCATTGTTATAGGGCTAGTTCACTATATACAAGTGTTAATTAAACTTCTTGTAGATTTTTTGAGGGTAGTAACCAATTTAGAAACAGAGTATAAAATATTTGTCAAATGTGTGGAAAAATAATGTTATAAGATCATATGTGTTAAAACCCGTCATCAAAATATTTCCAACACATTAACTCTCTTTCAATCAGATGTCTAAATCTTTTCATCATCTTGCGTTGTTTGACCTTGGGTTGGTTAAACAAAATAAAAGATTGTATTAATAAATTAGTAATTAAGTAAAAGAAAATGTATTTTTAAACTTTGCTTGTGCTTGCATTGTTCTAACACACACACACATAATTATATTCTTTTTATAAACATATAGTATTTTACAAAAAATGTGTGTTGTATAAAAATGGTTAAGAAAATCATATATACTCATAAAATATCAAAAACTATGCATACTATACATAACAACAAATAGTTTTCGCACAAGCAAAATACATAATAATCTTAAAGTAAGAAATTAACGTGTCATTATTCATCAACCTCACCTTACAACTAATCTTAGGATTAATGGAACACACTATGAAAATCTTTATTTGTTTTCTTTTAAAAAGAGTGTTCGTGAGGGTCAAGAAAGATTTTGAATATATATCGATTCATTATTCAAATTAGGATTGATATTATTATCGAATCTAATTGACAAATTTTTAAGTATGGACAAGAAATCAGATTCTTATTTGTCTAGCTTTAAGATTATATCAAAATATAACAAGAGATATCATCTTAAACCTACATACTCAATCACACTCGATTGATATGAAAATAACGATATCCCATTCCAAGACGATAAGAATATACATCAGATCATAACTCACACTTGTGTAAATGATGTTATATTAAGTCTACTTGTCCAATAGTTGTGTTCGAAAAATTTAGCAAATATATGCATAAAATACACAATGATGTAGGATCGACGACTTGAATGTTTTGTCTAAAATATTCAAGTAATTTACCTTGCAATGCAATTGGTAATGTCGTCATCTCCGAAAATCCAAACATGAGCAAATGCACAACATATGTAACTTTGCTCAAACAATTCAAAAACACAACTCAAAACTCAAATTATCCTCTCATCCAAACTCTCTCTTACTTTATCAAATAAGCATAATATTTCTTCCTCGGTTATTACATGAAATCGCGAAGTCGATTGCAAGACAATAAGATTAGTCATCGAATTGCAATTCACACTTGCAATGAAGATGTTTCATTGAGTCTAAAGTATTCAAATGTTGTGTTATTAGCTATGGTCAAATTATACATGCTAAACATAACACACTCTAAGTAGGATTAATGACTCATGAATTTCCATCAGGAAACTCATAAGTACTCCAACTTGATAAGCAAGACTTGGATGTCATTTCTGAAAACTCAAACCAACCCTTATAACTTATATAAGTTTCTCTTAATAACCTAATATCAACACCATCTCCCAAATAAAGGAAAAATGATCCCTGCCCAAATTTGGCACCTCCACGAATTGATGTATCATTCGTCCTAAATTCATCCTCGGTTTAGGTAGATCCGTCCTATGACATTAGATTTAAAATATCTTCCTCTTGTAAAACTCTTGCTTAAATGTTCAACATACATGTAACTAACCTTTAGTAGATCATCATTATTTATACAAAGAAACATTCACAAGATCAATTAAGCTAAATAACCTTAATTGAATTTCTTTCATAAAAGACATGCAAAGGTGCATTCTTTAAACACTCTCATTTTAGAGCATTACACATTGTCACTCTTAAGAATACTTCTAGGTTCTAGATGACTAATTCTCTCTTATACCTACAACAACTTTCTTGCTCTCTCATTTAACCTTAGAATTCCACACATCTGATTAAGATATTAATGCCGAATCAGAATAATAGCATGTTAGTATTGAGTCATGATAGGTTCCACTCATATTAAAAAGATAATACAAATTTTATCTTTACTACACTTCATTAGGCAAATATAGGAATTCTATTTTGTCTAACATGAGAATGACTACTGGAGAATCTATTGCACTAGAAATTCAATTCGACCTAACGGTTTAATTGCTTTCAAGAGTGAAGTTAGGTTTGTTGTATAACCCGTAAAAATGGGTCGTGTTTAGCTTGAATTGGAGCACACTATTGATATTCTCAAATTCAATATCTCCAATTTTGATAAATGGTTACCTCCTAGATATGCCTAATGAATTCAACATGAAAGACCTATTTTATTTTCATTCGAGTTGCACACTAAGCAAGTAGAAAGTGGGTTTCTCCTTAGTCAATCCAGACTACATGCATTTCACATATGTGCTTAAAAGTTTCAAGATGATAACGTGCTCCTATGTAATGGAATTATATACTTTCATGCTTATCTTAATGTTTAACGTTTATTTGATTAACTATTGAATGCATGTCTATTGTAAAAGCGTTTGCCTTTTTCTAACAATTTAGATAAAATATCTCTTAGTTTATCTAAATAACACATGCTCCTAAGTGCCTAAATGCAAAACATGTTTTTACATGAGATGGGAATTTTTTTAAAAAAATTTTTAAAATGTCAAAAACAAATTTTTTTGTTAGATGGCCCCCCCCCTCCCCCTCCCCCCCCAACTTTACATGACTTACATGTTAAAATTGTGCAACCCACACTATTGTTAGTGTTTTAAATGTATGAAATTTAATAATTTAAATGTCCCATATAGTCTTTACACATTTAAAGTCCCCTTGTTGGATAAAATTAGTGTAATGCCATGCTTTGATAAACTTGGCATGTAATAATCCAAATATATCTTAATGCATTTAGGTATATATTTTTCTCACACTAGAAATGTTTTTTCTTTGCGTTCTGTGTCATAAATCTAAAAAGTCACAAGAGTCACAAAATGGTCTTAAATCTCTTAGAGTCTTCACTCACACACTCCTTTGATCATCGTCTCGCTTTCTTCCAAATAATTATACTCCTTGTCGTCCAAGAAAGCGTGATAGAAATTGTAACAACCCCCATTTTACCAATATTATGCAGCGGAAAGTAATCGGGGAAATTTACTTCATGATACAACAATCATAGATCAAAAGAAAACAACTTTAAAGATACTTGTTATGAAAAATTTAGTTATCAGGTCATTATAATCAGAGTTTTTACAAAATGCAGGTCTCTACATCTAAAACATATGTTTTGAATAATACCCTTCATCCATCTTCGAGTCCATGCCACTTCCGTGCCGCAACTTGCTTAATTCCTGAGATAAACATGCTAAAAAGGGTCAAACACAAAAGGTTGAGTAGAAAATTCATCAGGTTTGAAATGTAATAAGTTGAATATTATCATATGGTGAATGCAATTCATTATAATGGTAATAATGCAAAACGAATACAATTATCAGGAAAAACAGTGTAACATTAAATATTGCGAGCTAAGCACAATGACATCAATACATTAACAGGACAATCACCGTATGTGATATTGGATAGGGACAGAGTCCCCGTGGAAAAGATAAACTTGCCAATGGTTACCTAAGTTAGACAATATAGTGCGTTTTGGCTACCCACAAGCAAGGGGTATAACAAACGGAAGCCCGACACCCCCAATAGATCTATTCACAATATTCCTCTTTCACGAAAAATCGGCACAAGCAAGTAATTAATGATTCATGATATGGAAATAATGGCACTGGAAGCTACTTAGGCAATAATATATCTGGATAGCATACATTTAGAAAACACTTGCATTCATGGTTTATATCAGGTATCACAGGTTTATAAAGTATTCAAAAGATTGAAATATGGGGTTATGAATTCATTAAGCCTTTGAAAAGTAATCACATTGTTATAAGATAAACGAGTATGTAAAAGAGTTTGTAACAAGCATGTATCCCCCTCTCGGATTTATAAAACATTCAAAAGATTGAAAAAAGCGAGCTATGACTCCACCTGGTAGGTAGAGTAATAATATTTCTGAAATGAAAGCTACGATCTATCACAATCTAACCAAGGGGGGGGGGAGGAATGGAGTGAAGATGATATAGAAAAATGATAGTAAATAGCCACGTCACACAACCAGAGTAGAATATGTCCAGTCTTAGGAAGTTTGTAACTTTAGAACTTTGGTTTAAGAGTTATGAGTTTGATGAAGAGATATCGAATTATCGATCACCCGTTCGGGCGGCCCATCATAATAACAAGAATTTCAATTCATAAACGTTTGTATGAGCTAGGCACTTTAAATCGTAAAACCCAACAACTCAGTCATGAAATGAACGAAATACCAAGATGAAACTACTTAATATGAAGCTCCCTAATATTGTTATACGAAAAATCATTTGTCAGCGTTTTAATATCAATATCTTCTGGAAATGTTAAGCACTTTAAGCCTTTAATTAAAGTTATCTGGTATGTATGTTTTTAAACATGATTTTATACTTTTTCAAAATGTTACATTTTAGACCCTAGGGTTTGGAAAATTGCAAGTAGACCCCTGGGGTTTGCATTTTTACGACTTTGGTCCTTCAACTTTTATTGATATACCAAGTAAACCTTGGAGTTTGAAAAGTGACATAATAGACCCCTATAGTTATAACTTTGATAAAATGACATATTCAGCCCCTTTAGTTATAAGTTTCAGAAAGTTATGATATATACCCCTTGCATGGATTATAATTACAAACATGTCCCAAATTGCCGATGCAAGCTTATCTTACATTTCATTAGACATTTAATAAGTTTTAAATACAACTAAAATATGATAGTTTAAAAATCACCACGTTTAATTTAACGATTCGTTAAGCTAGGAAGTAAAACGGGTCAAATTAGGGTTTCAAAACGTAAACGCGCGGGTTTTAAGTTCAAATTCCTTCATTAATCAATAAAGTGGTTATTTTAACATTAGTTAAGCATGCTAGGATAGATTATAACAATATTTAATCATTATAACATTTAGTTTTAATAAAAACGCGAAATAAGGGTTTTCGGGTGTACGGTTTGGATCAAATGGAAAATGAAGCATGAAGGAGTTATGAAACCTTTAACAAGAGTAAATTTAGACATATGAACATTATAGGGTGTACCGAGCAGAAGTAAACATTCAAAACCTGGGTTTGAGCTTCAAGATGCAAAAATGTGGAGAACAGGTCAGAATGGGACTTTCGGCTTCGTACGGCTAGAGTAAGCGACCTCCCGGCTATCGTTACCTTGTTTCTTTTGCTTCTTTCTGTACTTGAACTTCTTAAGGATCTATTAGTATTCATATTGAGCAAGGAGTTGCTACAATTAAGTTTTTAGAGGAGTGAAGTTGGGGGATGAAGAAAAATGAAGTGTTATGGCTCCTATTTATAGGTAAAGGACCCTTAAGGCTTAAGGTATGCTTGAAATCTGAGATGGGACATGTGTACAAGCTAGGTAGGGATGTGGAGAAGCTAGTAGATGTGGTGTATAAGCTAGGAAGTAGCTTTGGTGAGGTGTTTGGGATTGGGGTATGCCGCGGCTGAAGTAGGACAAAAGCAAAGCCAATGTGCTTCTCAAATTGAACCAAGGCTGGTCCAAGTAGGCATAAGCTTCCTACTATGACGAGCGACTAGAAGAGGTTCCACATTGGTTATTTGGACTTGGTAGCAATTTAGAGGGGTCAAAATGGTCATAGAAGTAAACCGGGTCTATTTTGGGTTCGACGGGTTCTTCAAATGTTTTAACAAGGTACATTGTGTTAATAAATGATTAAGGAATGATGAAATAGGTTGTTAAGGTCTGGGATTAAAGTATTAGCAAAGATTAGCAATTCGTTTTGGTTAAGACTGATTAGAATTGAATGAAAATGGGTAGTCGGGTTCAACTAGGGCTCGTTTAGGGATTTCTTGACTTTCTTGTCTTATATTTGCATAACCTTTTGATTAGGAATGATGCTTCAGATCGTAGAGCTAATATAAAGTATGATTAATTAATTTTGGACGTTTGTGTTTAAGTTAAAATGGGTGTGAAATTGAAGAAAATGGTTCAAAATCACAATTAGGGCATAATAGGGTGATCTGGAGTTCTTAGAGTGTTTAACTAAGCTTTGATTCTTGCACATTTGCCAGGTAAATGATAGATGATGAATTGTAAACTTATTTTATGAGTTTACAAAGCTCCTTGTTAGGTTATTTGGATTTAGAATGGTTAAAACAATAAAAACGGGTTAATGACAATTTAGGGTAACATTAGGGTTGTTTCTAGGATATGTTTTATGTACAAGTGAGGTAAAATGATGAAGTAATGATGAGATAATGATTGAATAGGATTGATAAGATTGTAAAATAAGTTATTACCACTTAATTGAGTGTTGTTTTGGGTTTACAATGGATAAAAGCCAAGAAACAGGTCATGGTTTAGAAACTAGCTCGGTTTTAGGGTTTAGGGTTTTGAATGCATAAAGATGTATGAAAGTTTTATGAAATAGAATCTTTAGGGCTTATATATTGAAAGAAATGGTGTAGTGTCTTGCTTAAGTGGTGGTGAAGAAATTAGAATAAAACGGAGGTAAAACGGCTATTTTAGAGATCATGCTTAATGACTTGTACATTGAGCTTTTAGAGACTTGTACTTTGACTTGAAGAGATATTATATTTCAAATGAGATATCATATTACTTTTACATATGCTTTAGTAGCTTGTGCATTCACTTTATGGGTTAACCCTTCCATGAGATTAGGGTTTGGAGGTATATGATAATGGTTTAGAGCCCGTTTTGATATAACGTTGCGAATGGTACATTATAGGAATAATGTACTTTGTAATAAGGATATGATATTATTGACTTGACATATTGTGATGTTTTTGCTGTCATATAAGAAATAGGATAGCCAGATATAGGTTGCGTAAGCTCATCTACTTTGGTTATGACATACTGAGACATTGACAATACAAGTAATGTAATAAAGCGAAAAATTTCCCCGTACAATTGTGATAATAGTAAAATAGGTTGATGAAAATTATTGGGTTGTTATAGTCTCCACCCCTTACAGAAATCTCGTCCCGAGATTTAATTGAAAGTTATAGTTGGTATAGTTTAGAGATAGGTACCACATATGGGTATGAAATCAAGGTTACGATTTCACAGTGTGTGATGCATTTAAAATTAAAGTTTGTAGCACCATAATTAAAATTACCTCCTTTCACAAGCCTTCACCGTCTACTTATTGATCAAGATCAAACCTCTTGGACAGTCAATAGAAATTCTCTAAAAAAGATTCTGGTAGAATCTAGGTGATGGAACACTTGCGCTACTCAGACCGTAATGAACGTTATTCATTAAACCCTTTTTATTTAAAAGTTAACATCAATAAGAATGCTATCACAAGTCTGTATATCAAAATTTTCATAACTAGTGGTATGACATCATTTGACATTGTATAGATTCTGTGTTTTTTCCTTGTTATTTATACGTTGCAAGAATATAACAGAGAATTTTAGAATAACGAGGACCATGGAATGAGTAAAGTCCATTGAATGATATGAATATATAAGAAAGTTTGCTAATCCACAGGTGAGTATACAGATTTTGAAATGAACAATGATGAAGGATATAATAATAATGTTTTAAGTGAAGAAAAGGAAGTATTGTATAAACTGATTGAAAGAAAATGTTTGTATGTTATATACGTAAGCCCTATTTATTTATTAATTATGTACCACTTCAAAAAGAAGCGTCCGAAACTCCTGTAAACTGAGAATTTATAAATTCATAGTTCAGTGATTTATAATAACTATTTCAAATGAAGAAGTTACTAATTCATTTCAATAAGATTGATCATTGAAAACGTCATACCTAAGTATAAAAACATGATATGGCAAAGTGAAGAAAATGAATGAACATGAATTGTTAGAATAAGTACTGAGATTTTGTTGATTGTACTGAACAACCCATAAAATCAAGGATGATAATTTATGTTGCAAGGTATAAGGAAGGTATTTAGAGTTGAATATGAACGGAATTTGAACAAACGTAGTTATTTTGATATCACCAGATAACAAATGTAACTGGAATTATCCTCTTTATGTATTTCATGAGCTAACTTTTACATACAAAAAGATTTGATACTTATGTCACAAATGTCCTCGAGAATTTAGTTGAAGATGGATGAAGTTGGAAAATAGAAGTGGAATATTTAGCACGAAATTGAAACCTCTACGTTCCCAATGTAAATTCAGAGTTCCATCTTACTTTGACTATATAGGAAGCATCTTCTGACTTAGATGTTTTGACTTCTTCGATTTTTCCCCATAAACACCACATGATTCATCCATATAGATAAGTTTGTCATCATTCCAAATTTCTTATCTTTGGAATGAGTATGGATCCTGTCACATAAAGCATTTCTAAGAAACGATAAGTACCATTGTCTTTTTTTTTGATGAGCACCGACTTTTTAAATGCCCGTATCTCCCACAGGCATGACTCAAGTTACAGACACTATAGCAAGGGGGGGTGGTTGCTCCCGGAGGCTGTCCATTGGCTTCTACAATTCCTGGTCAGATGACCCACCTTGTTGCAATTCACACTTGACAGAGCAACTCCTGTGTGATGTAATGGTGCATCTTGTACACAAAGGGCGTTTATTCCATGTACTTTATGGCAGGATAAGTCCTAAAGTTTCTTGTTCTTCTATGCTGTTGTTTGGTGGTAATACATGTTATGGTTATCCAGGGTATTATTTATGTTAATGTATTGTTTGAGTGATTATTGTTGTTGTTTTTGGGATAGTTTGTTGTTGGTGTGGTGGTTTCCTCTATCTCAATCTTTCTTTATGATCGTTATTTCCTTCCTTGCTACTGGAGTACCTGCTTGTCCGTTGTATTTTGTAGTAATTCATTGGTATTTGCTAAGTAAGCTAGCTTGTGCTGTCAAAGCAATAGCAAACACAGTCAGCAACTAGTTGCCGGATGTCATTCTAAAGTTATTGCTGGTGTTTTCAGATGTTGACGTCCTTTTGGGAGGCATTCTATCAACAAAAGATGATATGCAGTAAGAATGAAATCATATGTTTTGAAAAGTAATAAAAGAGAATGTGATGCTTAAAATGCTTTAAGAGAAATGCTTATTTTTGGATTTGAAAAAGAAATGTGGTTATAGTTAAGGTTTTGACCTTGTTCTCTATAACCATGGCGCTGATACCAATCTGTAACACCCCCATTTTTACATATAGCAGCGGAAGCTAATCTGGGGTATTACTTCATGGAAACAACAATCATAATCATAGAAAACGACCCAAAAGAGACGTTTGTTCAAAAGATACGTTATCATTCATTTCAAATCAGAGTTTTACAAAGGCAGGTCCCAAAATCTAGTTACATACAATGTGAATGATAACAAGTTTTAGCCATCTTCGAGTCCATGCCACTCCGTGCCGTATATTGCTCAATAACCTGAGATAAACATGCTAAAAAGTCAACACAAAGGTTGAGTGAAATTCATAGGTTTGATAAACAGTTTGAATACAAGTCATAGTGTAATAATTGTATAAACACAATTATTATAGAAAATGGTATTGTTATTATACACCCGTTATTAGTAATGATTGCAACGAATGCAATTATCATAGTAACAGTGTATTACTGCGTTATTGTCTTGTTTGGTCTGTTTGGTCTGATTGGTCTTGTCTGGTCTTGTTCCTTGTCTAAGCACATCGCACTAACACATTATCATCAAAAGTCAATTTAATGACTTGAAGAGCTCATAATATCAACATATTAACATCCCAAAGTCAATTTAACGACTTGAAGTCAAATTTAACGACTTGTAGGATTTATGACACTAACACATTATCATCCAAAGTCAATTTAACGACTTGAAGTCAATTTAATGACTTGTAGGATTTGTAATATTAACACATTAATATCCAAAGTCAATTTAACGACTTGTAGGATAGATAACTTAGACAGCAATTGTAATGATATGTCAGGATAGCATGTAATTTGGAAAACACTTGTATTCGTAATTTATAGCATGTATCCCCCTCACGGGTTTATGAAAAGATTAAAATGTGAGGCTATGAACTCACTAAGTCCTTGAAAAGTAATCACATTGTTATAAGATAAACGAGTATGTAAAAGAGTTTGTAACAAGCATGTATCCCCTCGCGGGTTTATAAAGCATGTAAATAAGTAAAAGCGAGGCTATGACCTTCACCTGATAATTAGTTGTAATAAATATTCCAAAACGAAAGCTGACGACCTTATCATAATCTTAACAGGGAAGGTTGTAACACCCCTATTTTTACGATATATCAACGGAAGATAATATGGGGTATTACTTCATGGATACAACAATCATAATCATAGAAAACAACTTTAAAAGAGACGTTGTTGGAAAAATTTAGTTATCATTCATTATAATCAGAGTTTTTACAAAATGCAGGTCCCAAAATCTAAAATATCAAGTTTGAATGATAACAGTTCAGCCACCTTCAAGTCCATGCCACTCCGTACCGCAACTTGCTCAATTACCTGAGATAAACATGCTAAAAAGGGTCAACACAAAGGTTGAGTGAAATTCATAGGTTTGAAATGTAATAATTGAATACAGGTTATTATATGGAAATATTGGCATTACTGGGATAATTATTATGGAGAACATTTAATATCATGGAGAACAGTATTATCATGGGAAAACAGTTGAATATTATCATATGGTTGAATGCAAGTCACTATAATGGTAATAATTACAACGAATACAATTATCATGGAAAATCAGGGTAACATTATTATTGTACCTAAGCTCATGACATCAATACATTAACAGGGAAATCACCGTAGTGATATTGGTTAGGGACAGATGTCCCTGTGGAAAAGATAACTTGCCAAGGTTACCTATTAGGACAAATATAGTGCGTTTGGCTACCCCAAGCATGGGTATACAAACGGGAGCCGTCACCCCCAATAGATCTATTCACAATATTCGCGTTCACTCGCAATGCAAGTAATTAATGATTCATGATATGGAAATAATGGCACTGGAAGCTACTTAGGCAATAATATATCTGGATAGCATACATTTAGAAAACACTTGCATTCATGGTTTATATCAGGTATCACAGGTTTATAAAGTATTCAAAAGATTGAAATATGGGGTTATGAATTCATTAAGCCTTTGAAAAGTAATCACATTGTTATAAGATAAACGAGTATGTAAAAGAGTTTGTAACAAGCATGTATCCCCCTCGCGGGTTTATAAAACATTCAAAAGATTGAAAAGCGAGGCTATGAACTCACCTGGTAGGTAGATGTAATAAATATTCTAAAATGAAAGCTGACGACCTTATCACAATCTTAACCAGGGAAGGTTGATATAGTAAAATGATAGTAAATAGCCATGTCACACAACCTGAGTAGAATATGTCAAGTCTTAGGAAGATTGTACTTTAGAACTTTGGTTTAAGAGTTATGAGTTTGATTGAAGAGTTTAGAATTATTGTATCACTGTTCGGGCCATCATAATTCAGAAGTCATTCAGTAAACGTTTGAGGAGCTAGGGCACTTTAAATCGTAAACCCAACAACTCAGTCAGAACGTAATACCAAGATGAAACTCCTTAATATGAAGCTCCCTAGTATTGTGATACGATATAATCGGTTTTAAGCGTTTTAATCAATATCTAGAAATGTTAAGCACGAGAAGCATTAATTAAAGTTATGTCTGGTAAGGTTTTAAACATGATTTTATACTTTTTCAAAATGTTACATTTTAGACCCTAGGGTTTGGAAAATTGCAAGTAGACCCCTAGGGTTTGCATTTTTACGACTTTGGTCCTTCAACTTTGAAAGATATACCAAGTAAACCTTGGACTTTGAAAAGTGACATAATAGACCCCTATAGTTATAACTTTGATAAAATGACATATTCAGCCCCTTTAGTTATAAGTTTCAGAAAGTTACGATATATACCCCTTGCATGGATTATAATTACAAAACATGTCCAAATTGCCATGCAAGCTTATTTTAACATTTCATTAGACATTTATAAGTTATAATAAACTAAAATATGAAGTTTTAACATAACACAAGTTTAATTTAACGATTCGTTAAGCTAGGAAGTAAAACGGGTCAAATTAGGGTTTCAAAACGTAAACGCGTGGGTTTTAAGTTCAAATTCCTTCATTAATCAATAAAGTAGTTATTTTAACATTATTTAAGCATGCTAGGATATATTATAACAATATTTAATCATTATAACATTTAGTTTTAAGAAAAACGCGAAATTAGGGTTTCGGGTGTACGGTTTTGGATCAAAATGGAAAATGAGCATGAATTGAGTTATAAAACTTTAACAAGAGTATATTTAGGATCATATGAACATTATAAGGGTGTAGTAGCAGAAGTATAACATTCAAAACCTGGGTTTGAGCTTCAAGGAGCAAAAATGGTGGAAACGGGTCAGAATCGGGACTTTCGGCTTCGTACGGCTAGAGTAACGACTCCCGGGCTTCGTTTCTTGGTTTCTTTTGCTTCCTTTCTGTACTTGAGACTTCTTAAGATCTATTAGAATTCATATTGAGCAAGGAGTTGCTACTATGAAGGGTTATAGAGGAGGAAGTGGGGGATGAAGAAAAATGAAGTGTTATGGCTCCTATTTATAGGTAAAGGACCCTTAAGGCTTAAGGTATGCTTGAAATCTGAGATGGGACATGTGTACAAGCTAGGTAGGGATGTGGAGAAGCTAGTAGATGTGGTGTATAAGCTAGGAAGTAGCTTTGGTGAGGTGTTTGGGATTGGGGTATGCCGCGGCTGAAGTAGGACAAAAGCAAGCCATGTGCTTCTCAAATTTGACCAAGGCTTGGTCCAAGTAGGTGCATAAGCTGCTACTATGATTCTAGAAGAGGTTCACATTGGTTATTTGGACTTGGTAGCAATTTAGAGGGGTCAAAATGGTCATAGAAGTAAATCGGGTCTATTTTGGGTTGAGTGTTCTTCAATGTTTTTTTGAAACAAGGTACATTGTGTTAAAATGTTTAAGGAATGATGAAATAGGTTGTTAAGGTCTGGGATTAAAGTAATTAGCAAAGATTAGCAATTCGTTTGGGTTAAAACGGATTAGAATTGAAGAAATGGGAGTACGGGTTCAACTAGGGCTCGTTTAGGGTTTTCTTGACTTTCTTGGCTTATATTTTGCATACTTTTGATTAGGAATGATGGATTACAGATCCTAGAGCTTAAATAAAGTATTATTAATTAAGTTTGGTCGTTGGTTTAAGTTAAAATGGGTTGAAATTGAGAAAACGGGTCAAAGTTACAATTAGGGCATAATTAGGGTTTCTGGATTCGTTAAGGTTTTCTAGGCTTTGATTTCTTTCACATTGCCAAGTTAATGATAGATAATGATTTGTAAACTCATTTTATGAGTTTATAATGGCCCTTGGTTGGTTATTTGGGATTAGAATGGTTTAAAACAAGTAAACAGGTTAAATGAACCAATTAGGTACATTTAGGGTTTCTAGGATATGTTTTACTTACAAGTGAAGTAAAATGATGAAGTAATGATGAAATAATGATTGAATAGGATTGATATGATTGTAAAATAAGTTATTACAACTTAATTGAGTGTTGGTTTGGGTTTACAATGGATAAAAGCCAAGAAACAGGTCATAGTGTAGTATTTAGCTCGGGTTAGGGTTTCTGAGTTTTGAATTAGGGTTTTGAGTGCATAAAGATGTATGAAAGTTTATGAATAGAATATTTAGGGCTTATATATTGTAGAATGAGTGTAGTGTCTTGCTTAAGTGGTGGTGAAGAAATTAGAATGAAAACAGAGGTAAAACGGCTATTTTAGAGATCATGCTTAATGACTTGTACATTGAGCTTTTAGAGATTTGTACTTTGACTTGAAGAGATTTTATATTTCAAATGAGATATCATATTACTTATACATATGTTTTAGTAGCTTGTGCATTCACTTTAGGGGTTAACCCTTCCATGAGATTAGGGTTTAGAGGTATATGATAATGGTTTAGAGCCCGTTTTGATATAACGTTGCGAATGGTACATTATAGGAATAATGTACTTTGTAATAAGGATATGATATTATTGACTTGACATATTGTGATGTTTGCTTGACATATATGAAGACAGGATTGCCATAGATAGGTTGCGTAAGCTCATCTACTTTAGTTATGACATACTGAGACATTGACAATACAAGTAATGTAATAAAGCGAAAAATTTCCCCGTACAATTGTGATAATAGTAAAATAGGTTGATGAAAATTATTGGGTTGTTATATATATAACAGCATTGAGGATGACATAACACAAATTAAATCTTGGAACGAGATTTCTTTAAGGGGTAGGTACTGTAACAACCAGAAATTTTCGGAATTTTAAATAACTATTTTACCCTTTGACTTTTCGGGTCCGACTTGACTTTTTGACTTTTAATCTTTTATGGTCACATCAAAACGATTACCGCGTAACCGGTAATGTCTCGGAACATATTTAAATAATAAATCATAATTATTATTACATATCTCTTATGTGCAAATTTATTTTTAACATATTTGACTTGAAAATGAGAAAAAGATCTGTTATTCCTGAGTTGACTTGTCAAAAACAACCTGCTAAATCAAGTTTTCACGACTCGGACTATAAAGCAATTTGATGTAAAACGAAATTCCGGACAACGTTTTAGTTTTGCCCGAGACCCGAAAACAATCAGAAAATGACTGAAATACCCTTGCAGAGTTTTAGAAACGAGAACAACGCGTACCGATGTGAAAATCATTAAATCATATTTAATTATCACTTTTTATTAAATAAAAATATTTAATAAATTATTTATACATTATTCAAAAACGTTTAATTAAAAACGTGAACATTTAAGTCAAAATATATTTTTTGGTCAAAGGTTAACAATGATTACTCAATAATTTACAAAACATTTTAAATAAATATTATAGAAACATTTATAAAATGTTATCAAGTAAATACTCATCTTTATAGGAAAAATGATTTGGAAAACAATGGCGCAAGTTTCGTGTTTTGAATCATCCGTTAAGTCGCTCAAACGAGTCCCGAACCACTATTTTACAAAATAATACTCAAAAGTTACACCTTTAGTCCCTGTGGTAATATTTACAAAATTCACCCTATATTATTTAACACTTGTCACTTTACACTAAAGTTTTACTATAAATAAAAAGTTATAACTTTTTTATTTTATTTTTTTAACAAAACACACACACAAACCCTAAATTCTCTCTGTCCCTTCTCCACCGAATTCTGGCCACCGGCCACCCTCAGCCGCCGCCGAAAAGTTTTCCGGTCATCTTATCCGGCCAATTTTTTCGGCCACCACCCAACTGCCGCCATTTTCCGGCGAGTATTCTGGCGCCGCCACTTTTCCGGAGAGTTTTCCGGTCGAGTTCCAAAACTCTCCCCGCCACCCGATCTATCCGATCTACCGGACTACGCGCCGCCACGCGCCTCACCTTCATAACTATCACCACCTCACCACCTTCGTCCCTCTCCACCGCCGTACCACTCCATCATCACCAACACCACGGCTCAGCCGCATCTCCACCGCCGCTGCCACCCCACAGCCACCACCAACATCATCACGACGCTGCTATCCCTACCCTCCACTGCCACTGCCACCCTCGCTCCACTGTCTCCACTAACCTGCCGCCACCATCACGGCTTTCCTAGTCGCTGCCATCATCGAAAGCACTTAAGGGTGTGTATGGGTTGCAGCCACCACCCTAAGGGTGCATGTGGGTTGCAGCCACCACCCTAAGGGTGCGTGTGGGTTGTAGCCACCACCCTAAGGGTGCATTTGGTTCTTATTTCAACGATAGGGGTGCATTTGGCTGTAGCGATACCACCACGCAAAGGGTGCGTTTGGCTGTTATAAACCCAATAAGGGGGCGTTTGGATCTTGAAATAGCACTAAGGGGTGCGTTTGTTTTGATAAAAACACCACAAGGGTGTGTTTGTTTATGTGGTTTACACCACACAGGGTGCTTTTGATTTAGTGGTAGCACCAAAGGGTGCGTTTGTTGGCTGTGAAACCGCACAAGGGTGCGTTTGGTTTTGATAATAACACCTAAAGGGTGCGTTTGGCTTTACAGAAATCACATAAAGGTGCGTTTGGATTAATCGAAAAATAATAAGGGTGCGTTTGGTGTAGCAGTTTCGCTATAAGGGTGTGTTTGGTTTAACAAGAAGCATTAAGGGTGCGTTTGGTTATGCAGAAAACCGATAAGGGTGCGTTTGGTTATGCAGAAAACTGATAAGGGTACGTTTGGTTGTGCAAAAAACCGATAAGGGCGCGTTTGGTTGTGCAGAAAACCGATAAGGGTGCGTTTGGTTGTGCAGAAAACCAATAAGGGTGTGTTTGTGGGAGTAGAAACAACCTTTAAGGTGTGTCTGATTTATATAAATCGATTAATAAATATATCGTAAGATTTTATAAATATAAAACATGATTAAATGGTGGTTAATGGTTAAATAAATGTGTTATATATATTATTTGATCTCGTCTAATTATATATATTGATCACGCGAGCAATTTTAACACGGATTGATTAAAAAGGATTAAGTTATAAAGTTTCAAGATTGTTTAATTTATAATTATACAATAACCAGATAAGCAAACGAGAACTATACTTTTACAAATGAGACAACTATTTTAGCTACAACCCGTCAAGAAAGCGAAATACTATATTATAAAATATTATTTTATAATTCCTGACTAGAAGATAAAGTCATAACTTTTGTAAAAGCTTTGAAAATATCGTTTACACAATTCTCAACTATAAAACGTACGTTACTATTATAACAAGGACTCTTTTATTAACTTATATGGTGATTTCCAAATACGTGTCAAATTATGTTGTTTTAATTAGTTTCTCACGTTTCTTATATAATACTCGTAAAGTATTATATACTTTTATTTTATTTTCATATATAATACATGTCGCGTACTATATACACTTCGTATTATTCCTTTGGTTGTTTGTCCTTGCTATATAATTCATGATATGAATTATATACTTGTTCAATTTTTCATATGTAATATATACGGAATATATTACATTCTTTCGTTTACTTTTCAATTTATTTTATTTAACCAACCACCATAATATTACAACTTGAAATCTAAATCTTTTATCAACGTGTCGCGTTGATGCAATCATTCATCAGAAAACCCCAATACATTATCCTAGGCTAGTAGGTCTTAGCCGTTAAGATAAACCGCAACTTCTGGGTCGATCCGTTTCGGTTTCCGTTTGTGTTGTGCTATATGTACACTTCTGCCAATCGTTCTTTATCATCGAGGTGAGTTTATAGCCCCATGTTTTACATGTTTTACATATATTTTTGGGATGAGAACATGCTTGTTTATAAATTCATTTACATGGTTGATTGTAAATTGGTTTACATACTCATTTACATAGCTCGCTATAGGATACATTACTTGACTTCATTTTGGGTCACAAATACATACTATACTTTTGAAATGATTACGGATTAGCTTAAGTGGATTGAACTGATAACAACAAGTTAATGCCTGGGTGTTCTTGGAGGGGACACCTACAAGTGGTACATTACTGTCTTGGTGTTTTTAGAGGGGATACCTACAAGGGGTACATTACTGCCCGGGTGTTCTTGGAGGGGACACCTACAAGGGATACATTACTGCTTGGGTGTTCTTGGAGGGGACACCTACAAGGGGTACATTACTGCCCGGGTGTTCTTGGAGGGGACACCTACAAAGGGTACATTACTGCTCAGGTGTTCTTGGAGGGGACACCTGTAACGGGAGTACATATTCTTTTCATAAATGCCGGGTGTTCTTGGAGGGGACACATGCGATAGGTACATATTAGTGCATCGGTTTCATAAACTTAGAGTAATCGTAATCACTGTTTTATACACACATGAATATTTGCACGTTGTCTTGAATAAAGTGGCAATACATAATTTGAACAAAGGTGGTCCAACTATTTGGAGATTTAAATGGTCGGGCATGTTTATAACTCTTTGATTTCTAAAGATCATACATACATTTTGGAAGAACATTTAAGGATTTAAACGGTCATACATATTTTACAGAACTTTGGTTCAACATTTATATTTACAGAAACCTATGAACTCACCAACTTTATGTTGACCCTTTTAAGCATGTTTTTCTCAGGTGGATTAGATGCTTGACTAACTTGATGTGCATTGGAGTCTAAATTTGACAAGATTTCATTGATGGATTTCTATTACATATAAATGATCAAATCTCGTTGTGTTTCTTTCAAGCTTTTCATTGTGATACAAATATGGGACAAATGTTATATATAAATTTCAAGAAAATCAACGAGATTACTTTTCAAACGAGACATTTAGAGGTCGTTATCTTGTACCTTGTGTTGTTGAATTATGAAGTAACTCCCTCGGACATATTTCCGCTGCGACACATTTTGGGGTGTTACACCAATTCATACTAAATCGAACTAAACCCAGCACTCACATAAGTCTTTTGCTCTTAAATTTTATACTCATGGCTAATATGACTTTTTGTGACAAACATAACATGGTGGCGTTTCTTCAAAAGCCAACTGGGAGTGAGGAATTTCATCAGATAGTATATTTTCTTGCTGATAGTCATATCAGGTATGCTTTAACTGCTAATCCTACTATCTTTGTTTCTCTTAGTGAACAGTTTTGGCAGACTGCTACTGTCAAAAGAGTCATTGATAGAGAACAATAATTAACTATCATAGTTGATGGGCAATCATTTGCTATTACTGAAGCATCTGTTAGGAGACATCTCCAATTAGCAGATGCAGATGGTATTAGTTCTTTGCCTAATACTGAAATTTGTGGAAACTAATAGATCGTTGTAGCTCTAGATTGTTAAGAACTAATCTAGGATAATGTTAACATAGGCAGAGTATTCAAACTAGAATCAATATTATCATAACAAGGTTTTACCAAACATTCACCACAGCCCCAATATTATTTGATCAAGATAATACGGTTACATCAATAAACCATAACAGATATCAAAGATCCTTGAGGCTAAACACTATAGATGTCTACACTAATTATACAAATATGTACACACACACTTTTGTATCTAGTCGACTCTCATATGATGAACATACACTTTTCTAGATGTCTAAAACAATATGCCTGGACCTCCTTTTATAGCATAAAGAGTCAATACTTACATAGAAACTAATAAAAGATATTAATGAGAGAATTATTTAATTATTTATCTTTATCTTCTCATTAATATTCATCTTTATCTTCTTTTTGACCAAATCTTCATTATCTCCTACATCTTGTAGAATCCCATAATAACAACTTTGGTCCTTCTTGTTTCCATCTTGGTTCATTCTTGTTTTGTCTTATCAACTCAAATATAATTCCCAACAATCTTCCCCTAGTTGATAATGACAAAACCAAATAAGTACGAACTTCCACTCTCAGTTTAATATACTAATGAACAATTCCCCCTTAAGCACAAAAGGATCTAGATGTGGCAAATCATCAAATCTTCTTCCCCTTTTTGTCAATATCAAATAGGAGACTAAAGTATGCAACTTTGATCTTCACAACTACGAACCAATATTACACTTCTAATCCAAGTATTCCAATGACCCAAATTGCCCTTTATTACGCACCTTAAGAAAAATGAACTTGAGCAGTAGAAACTTACACTAGCAGTAGTAACAAATGCTAGCAGTAGTAAAAACCTTCACCTCATGTAGCACATGTAAATGGTTAAACATTTTAACATTAAGCTTCCCCTAAAATCCATATGTTAGCCATTTCTTGAATCTTCAATTCTGTAGGCTCTATGTAATGATTACTGATGAAGAAAACTAAGTATAACAAACTTGATGCTGAAGTAGAACAACCCAAACTTGTGTCTTATATCTTGTACTATCCATGTGACTTCTAATGTATACCCAAAACCGATGTATAAGGAGACCACAATCTCTTAACAATAATCCTCATCTTCTTTGAGACACATAACCAAAGTGATAGCAAATGTGAGTATTGAGCACCATAAGTTAGATCACACACCTTTACTAGATTCGTCAATTCTTTGTCACAACATGAACGCACGAACAAGTTATCTTCGAAGTGTAACACCCACTTTAAGATATGATAAGAACACGAACCCAAATAGTTCCACTTCATCATCAAATAAGTGATAAACAATCCTCTTTGTAATCAATTAAACCAATAATATAAGCCTTTAAACTTCTAAGAATATTAAAAACAAAAACCTATTCCAAATAGTAAAACCAAAAATAAACAAACTTGGTTTTCAGCTCTGTCCGACATCTCTGTGTCTGATATCTGCTAAAGCTAGCAGTACAAACCAACTTGATCGTGTGTGCACCTTTAAATCTGTTAGCCTCAAAATATTGAGTCAAACATGAAGTTCATTCATTATGTATTTAAGTCTCGATCAATCAATTAGTTAACATTGTAATAGAATAGTATCGGGAATCGGGCTCGATAGTTAATCTAATATTGTATATGTTTCGGGTTTAATCCCAAACAAAACCTGAGCCCGGGTCCTAGTCAAATATCCCGAACGTCACTTAATGTGTCAGGGTATATAAGTAACCTTTTCCACCTAGGAAAAGGAAGTTTGTTCATTAATAAAAATTCCATTTTCTTCTTTCTCTAATTTCTCTCTCAACTCTTTCTCCTCTTTCTCTCTCTAAATCAACTCACTTTCTTTATCTATTTTCTTGATCGATTCGTGGTTTGTTATATGAAGTGAAGTGTTATACGGGATCCTACAATTGGAATCAGAGCTTCAAAGGTGGATTCGTGTTTGATTTATGGATCAAAATCATCAAAATTCGTGGGTTGGGTTATTTATTTTTTTGGTTCGAAGAATATACCAAGAAAATGAAGATTTGATCTTTGTTTGTGGTTAAAAGTATTAAAGATTTGTACTTTCGGTCTTAGATCTATCCCTTTCATCATTACTAGGTGGTTTTAACATCATTTCATGGCTTTCAAGAATGGTTGATGATTTTTTTTCTTGGCTACATTTTGACTCACTGAAGGGGTGTTCTTGATTGCGTTTTGCCTCAAGACTGCGTTTTGGTCATTCGTTTTGCCTCAAGACTGCGTTTTGGTCATTGCGTTTTGCCTCAAGACTGTGTTTTGGTCATTGCATTTTGCCTTAAGACTGCATTTTGGTGATTCTGTTTTGCCTCAAGACTGTGTTTTGGTCATTGCATTTTGCCTTAAGACTGCATTTTCGTCATTGCGTTTTTCCTCAAGACACTGCGTTTTGCCTCTACGTTTTGCCTAATTGAAGACCCTTATTGTGTTTTGCCTAGGGGAGACTCTGTCCATTTAATTTCTTGGTTGCGTTTTGTCTCAAAAATTGACTGCGTTTTGTCTAAAGACACTGCGTTTTGTCCATTGAAAACCCTTGTTTTGAAAACCTAAGGTCGATCCGCGCATCAGGTGGTATTTGACCGAATTTGGGAATCTATTAATCATTGTCTAAACATAACAAAACATCAAATCAAACAACAAACAAAGGACTTAAAAGGACTAATCATTCAACAAACACACATTAACATCAATCGATTATTCATTCACGGTTTGTCTATTGATTTTGTAAAATCCCGTTAATTCACTTATCGGTTTTAATCATAGACGTGTAAAATCCCGTGAACGTGAATTGCATACAAGACCACAACTTCAATCACATCATATCCACTTAAGATCCAACAACTTTCACTTCAACTCACGATAAAATGGAAAAGAAAGATACCTTATCTTCGTGTTCGGAATCAGAAGAACAACAAATGCAACTAATTCAAGACAAATCAAAAGAAAGTTGCATGGTATCTTTTCAACGACTTCATTCACACCTCAAGCGTCTTTCAAACAACGACTTAAAAGGAAGTCGAACCGAGAATGGATTCGGACGCGCGTTTGCAACACTCTTTGGTCAAGATTTTGAGACTTTTACAGGCACGATGTTCCTAAACATGGATCAACTTCAAAAGCAACTTGATAACAACGAATTTCAAGAGATTGGATCCATGGCTTCTTTTAAAGTTCTCGAGACACAGTTACAAATGTTCATCAACTCACATATCTATTTGAATGATGAATATATTGTAATGACACGAAACTACTTTCTAGAATACACTCGATTCGATATTCTAGAATTCCATGACACACTGATCCAACACATGGAATCTGTTAAGAAGTCGATTGATGAAAGAGCAAAGCATAAAGAAGAGTATAACAGCTGGGTGAATGAAAGACAAATCCAGACAACAGAGGAAAAGATTGATACGAGTAATGCTAGTTCTGTTATCATTGAAAGTAATGGGACAGAATCACAAAAGCAGGATACAAGAAGCAGATCATGGAATGATGCGAACATCAGACCCATATACGATGAAGAGCTAATAGCTGAGGTACAAATGACTGCTGATGATAATGTATCTACTACAGGACAACAGCTTACTAAACAACCTGAATCGAATAATGAAGGAGAGGTTGACCAGAATGTTGATCAATGTTATGACACACGTCCTTTGCCTACTAAATTAACTGATAACAGGACAACTGAACTCTCAAATCAATTACTCGAGTCTAAAAATGTTTGTCTCAAAAGACTGTTGCCCATTGTCAAAAAGATTTTGCAAAACTCGAAGCACATTGTATTAATCTTGAACTATAAATGGAAAACAATGTTTTAAAATCAGGGCAACAGAGTCAATTTTCGAAAGTAAAAAGTAATGAAGCCATGGTTAAACATGACATAGATGTAATTGAAACAATAAACATCAAATTGGAACATAAAGTGGCTAAGTTACTCAATGAAAATGAGACTTTGAAAAGGCATTACAAAGAAATGTTTGATTCTATCAAGACAACGAGAGCTAAGAACATAGAACACACAACTTCTTTGATTGCAAATAATGATAAATTCAAAGCTCAACTTCAGGAAAAAGGGTTTGCAATTGCAGCATTAAAAAATGAGTTAAGAAAATTAACAGGAAATATTGTGAATACTAAGTTTGCAAAATCATCAATCTTAGGGAAACCAGTTTTACAACCATACAGAAACCAATCAGTTGTTAGACAACCGACTGCGTTTAAGTCTGAACGACCTAAAATTTCAAAACAACAGTTTGCCTCCCAAGTTGATGTGAACAACGACTTGTCAAAACCAGTCACTACACATTAACTACCTAAGAGAAGAGAATATGCCCATGCAAAACCTCATTACATGATTGCACCTAGCTCATCTAGGTATAGCTCAAATGACATAGTTAATAATCACTACCTGGAGGAGGCTAAGAAAAAGACACAAGAACACTCTAGGAACTCTAGAAAATTTTCTAACTCCAAACATTTTGTTTGCTCAATATGTTAGAAATGTGTCTTTAATGCAAATCATGATTCTTGTGATACAAAATTCTTGAAAGAAGTCAACTTGCATGCTAAGGTTCCATCCAATAAGACAACAAATAGAAACAAACCCGTAGAGCAAATAAGGGTTGCAACAAAACCAAATAGTCAGATCCCAACAAGACATAGGTTTTAAATAAAAAGGACTTCCACTGTGTATGAGAAAACAACAAGTCCTATATCTTGTCTTAGATGGCAACCAACGGGTAGAATTCTCAAGACTGTTTGGCTTAGATGGGTTCCAACCGGAAAGATATTCACCTCTAGCACAACAAAGGTTAACAGTGAACCCCCAAATGGTTCAAAAGAAGATATCACTAACCAATGTGAAAGCAAACAAGCTCTTGATGTTAATGCAGGTACTCTCTTAAGTACAGGTACATCATTCAATCCAATAAAGGAAGGACTCAGAGTTTGGTTGTGAAAAAGACAGATATCTCATAAAACAGGGCTTCAAGGAATTTTGATCTGATGATCAACGGATTGACGTTTGAACAACACAGTTCAAGCCTCGTTCTTCATCAAATGACTTCTGCTCATAACTGTTCAGAACTCAGAATTCACGACCACAACAATGAACAGTCAAGTTCAAAGCTGGTTCTAAAGTTGTTCCTTAAGTAAACAAGAAAGCTACATCACAACAAGAGTTGGAATTACTATTCCACCATCACATAGCAATGCTGAGGTCAACAGGTAAATATATATAAATACAAAATCTGAAAAATAGAAAGTTTCCAAAAAGATTCTTCTCGACATGTCTCTTGGAATCGATAACATTTACGTGCTTAGAAATGTAGATGAACATTGACACGGGTGTGTAAATCAAGTTCGAGCAAGAGTTGCAAATTGTTTCAAAACATGTCATTTCTAATTTTCTTAATGGCTTATGTGCAAATATCAATACATAACCCGGACTTCATATAAAGGAAGATTTATAACTTATCCTCACAACGAGAAAATTAACATTTCTCAGTCTTGAGCTGTTCTTACAAGACATTCAATGTTTTTAGCTCAAGAAAAAGGATAGTGTACGTTTCAGTGCGCTTATCCTTACCGTTAGAAGAGAAGTCCTCTAACATCTGGTTTTTCAAAAAGTTAAACATAATTTTTCAAAAATTTCTCAATGACAATTCATAATCTTTCAAAATTGTATGTTCAACACTCCAACCCTCACAATGTTTTCAAAAGACAACACTTTCTCAATTGGTCCTATTTTTAGGGGGAGTTTTTTTCAAAAAACAAAGTTTTAATGTTCTTGGATACATCAACATCGACAATAATTTCACGATGATTCTGAAGTCATAAGGTGGTTAGGTTAGGAATCAATCCTATAAACCAACTAGAACCGGAGGATCTACCCAAGGATAATCCAAAGTTAGAAATAGCAGTCCTTAGGTATGATTGGAGATGAATGTATATGGGAATAATGCCGACTAAGATTGAGCTAAATCACTGAAAAAATCACAACAGGTGTTTGTATAATGAAGTGTCCTGGTTTAGCATTGAAGGCGTTGAAGAATGAAAAAGAAAATGTGGGAAATAAAGGTGTAAACAAAGAAGCCTTCACACAACTGTAAGGTAGAACCGGGTCTCAATACTTATGCTGTCAGAATCACATGTTGATTGCGCTTACAGTTGAAAACAAACTCATGGACCCAGTGATGCATATGACAACAACCCTCCCAGTCCATTCGGGTTTTCTCTCAATAGAGACTTGTCTCATTTGTCTACGGAGTTTCACAGTTATATATTGGACATTCTCCAATCCGAGATTCGTTGTTTATTATTTTTTTGATTATGTGGCAATCTGCTCATGTCTTCCGATAGTACTTACTCCGAGTACTAAAACCAAAATGCACTAATCGAGTCTAGAGCCAAGAGATCAATAAAAATCTCGTTAGGACACATTCCATTTCAAACACTTGTTGAACATCATCAAGTTCACAAGCTGTTAACAAGAGTCCTACGCAATATCCTTGTGATATTTGCTAGAACATCCGAGTGATACTATAAGTATTCATAATGAAGATGGAAATCCTGCTTGAGTCAACATCAAACAAGCTCTTGGTAGGTGACTTGTGAGATTCTATATGAATCGAACTTGTGACAACTGGATATCGATTTAGTCTAGTAAATGAATTAACGGTTGATGAATTTTGATAAAAGCTTAAAACTCCCGATGTGTTACAAAAACGCTATTATAAGTAATATGTCGATTGATTTTCAAATAAATTTTCTCGATTATCACTAACGTAAACCTACAGGTTAAAACGGTGGTGACGGTATCCCAATCAACCAAAGTTGATTCATTACCATATATCCATGCTCATTCTACAAAGACAATCTATCATGAAAGCTCAAGATTTAAAGACAAAGACTTCTGCTAACTCTGATTTGAAGCTTTCAAGATAAGGCATAGTATGAGAATGTTGGCCAAAGACTCAAGATCGCAAGATGACATAGACGATAAAGACAATAACGAAGGCTCAAAGACAAGATCGCAAATCATGAAGGAATAAGCCTATAACAAATAACAAAGAGAAAGACCAAGACCACATGAGCTTAACGACAAAAGCAATCTCATGATCTCATGAAGGAGTGTCATCAATGAACTCACTTCGGGGGAGATTGTTAGCCTCAAAATATTGAATCGAACATGAAGTTCGTTCATTATGTATTTAAGTCTCGGTCAATCAATTAGTTAATGTTGTAATAGAATAGTATCGGGAATCGGGATCGATAGTTAATCTAATATTGTATATGTTTCGGGTTTAATCCTAAACAAAACCCGAGCCCGGGTCCTAGTCAAATATCCCAAATGTCACTTAATGTGTCGGGGTATATAAGTAACCTTTTCCACCTAGGAAAAGGAAGTTGGTTCATTAATGAAAATTCCATTTTCTTCTTTCTCTAATTTCTCTCTTAACTCTCTCTCCTCCTTCTCTCTCTAAATCAACATCTTTCTTTATCTATTTTCTTGATCGATTCGTGGTTTGTTATATGAAGTAAAGTGTTATACGGGAACCTATAAAATCTACCTTGTTAGTACCATGACATCATAGTATCGTAACAGCAACATAAACATAAACCAAGAGCAAGAAGTATAAACTCTTTAAAGAAGCAGTACTAACATTTTATTAATTAGCAACACTTTTTTTGTCACAAAACTGTCACCAATCTGTCACTAAACTGGTTCAGTAATGCTTTATCTTGTTACTTAATTATCACTAAACTATCGCTAAACTGTCATGAATTTGTCACAAAACTGTCACTAGGCTGTTACTAACTCTGGTCTCCTTCCTCCCATTCAATTAGAACAATTTTTTCTGTCACTAAGCTGTCACAGATCTATTACAATACTGTAGCTAAACTATCACAAATTAGTTTACTCCTTCCTCCCATGCTATTTGTGACACTTTTTTCTGTTGCTAAGTTGTCGCTAATGTGGCACAAATTGAAGTACTCCTTCCTCCTAAGCTTTTAGTGACACTAAAACTGTCAGTAAACTGTTACTATTCTGTCACTATTCAAGCAGTACTAAAGTAAAAGTACAAACTTGAATACTTAGCAGTATTAAGGAAAAATTAATGACACTATTAACCATCTTATGTGAGCAGTACTAATAAGATCCAAACATTCTAGCCCGCTACTTATTTCCTCCTGAAGACTCTTTGCAGCAGATGCACTAAGTGTATATTTAAATCCAATGCCATTACCATATCACCATCATAATAATCATACATCCAAGATAAGATCGACATGTAAAGTAACATTAGGGTTTTTATAAATTCCAATCGTGACAAATAAATCACCAATCAGAAGACGAGGACCTTTATGGCGACAAAGATAGTCTCGTCAATGATTTATAACATGCCCTCAAAATCATGACATCAATTGGCACGATGCACAAGACATGGTTTACAAGTTTGGCAAGGTTGCTGAGCTTTAACCATGACCAGCCACCATCACAAGTTGACCTTTACCAAAAACATAAACTCGAAACCCTTGAATGCTTTAAACACTTGATGAGATATATACACAGCAAATAAAATATCATACCTTTATCTGCTGTTGACGCCAAGCATAAATTTTCTTCATAAAAACCTTGAGTTCCCTGATACTTCTTTGTTACTGCTTTAAACATGAAACACATACCAACTTTTGAATACATAGTAACAAAACGTACAGCAGCTTCAAAACCTATCTTCTTGTCCACGAATAAAACACATAAACCATGTAAATCCTAGATATCATTAGAAACCTGGCTCTGATACCAATGATGGAAACCAATAGATCGTTGTAGCTCTAGTTTGTTAAGAACTAATCTAGGATAACGATAACATAGATGGAATATTCAAACATAGAATCAATATTATCATAACAAGGGTTTACCAAACATTTACCATAGCCCCAATATTATTTGATCAAGATAATACGGTTACATCAATGAACTGTAACATGGATCAAAGATCCTTGAGGCTAAACACTATAGACGTCTACACTAATTATACAAATGTGTACACACACACTTTTGTATCTAGTCGACTCTCATATGATGAACACATACTTTTTTGGATGTCCAAAACAATATGCCTGAACCTCCTTTTATAGCATAAGAAGTCAAGGCTTACGTGGAAACTAATAAAAGATATTAATGAGAGAATCAATTAATTATTCATCTTTATCTTCTCATTAATATTCATCTTTATCTTCATTTTGACCAATTCTTCATTATCTCCTACATCTTGTAGAATCCCATAATAACAACTTTGGTCCTTCTTGTTTCCATCTTGTTTCATTCTTGTTTTGTCTTATCAACTCAAATATAATTCCCAACAAAATTTTTGATCAACTCACTCTAATAGGGTATGTTTCACATAATGATAAACTTACTTTTAAAAAGGTAAATTTTCACCACAATAGAGATTTTTTATCCATACCATCTTACATTCTTTAAGTCGTAAGAAAACTTCATGGGAACAATTTTCAAGTAACATTGCTACTGTAATAATTTGTTTAGCTACCAACAAGATTTTTAATTTTTCAAAACTGATTTTTGATGGTATGGTGAAAAATGTGGAAAGTAAAACAAAGTTTTTGATGTATCCACGCTTTATACAAATCATTTTGGATAAAAAGAAAAGGCTTTTAAATGTACATAACAGAACATATGTTGCTCCTTCTTTAACACAAAAACTTGTTAGCAACATGAAAAGTGGTTTTTCAGGGGTACACACACCTCTATTTGATACTATATTGATTCATGATCAACATGGTCAGGGTGAAGGACCAACAAGCCTTGTTGAGTCCCAATACACACCCAATTCTTCTCCATTTACTTCACAACACACAACATCACATAAAAACTTAATGATAAAGTCACCACCTGGAAGTGATGAAAGCATAATGAAACTTAATGAATTGACAGATTTATGTAAAAAAATTATCTGATAAAGTCACCTGTTTGGAGGAGGGTCTTAGACAGACTAAGCAGTTATATGGTAAGGCTCTTACTAAGTTGGTAAAGAAGGTAAAGAAATTAGAAGACCAATTCAAGTCTTTCAAGGAAAAGAGAAAAACAAAGGTGGTAATTTCTGATGAAGAGGAGGATTTAGTTTCAAAAGATTCTTCCAAACAGGAGAGGAAGAATGAGACAGAACATGAAGGAGTTCAGATGGATGAGTTTACTCCTACAAAAGTTACACAAGGGGAAGAACCAAGTCAAGAAAGTTCTGAGGTTCAACTGGATGTTCTTAGTGCATCTAAAATCCTTGCAGAAGCATCAAGAGAAAGAGTAAAGACATATACTAGAAGAAGATGAAGTACTGATAGTTCAAGAGATAGTACTGCTGGAGGTATTGTTAGTACTGCTGAGGAAATTCAAGCAAGAGAAGAGTAGGAAAAGACTGATTTTGAAAAGGCCTTAGAAGTACAAAGACAAATAAATGAAAGGCAACAAACTAAAGACATTGACTGGAATACAGTTGTTGAGCAAGTTCAAGAAATCCAGTCAGATTCTATTAAGAGGTATCAAACACTCAAGAAGAAACCAATCTTAGTAGCTCAAGCAAGGAAGAACATGATAATTTAATTGAAGAACATGTCTGGATACAAGATGGATTACTTTAAAGGAATAAGATATGATGAGATCAGACCTATATTTGAAGAAGAATATAAGAAGGTTTAGACTTTGTTCAAGAAGGATACAAAAGTTGAGAAGACAAAGTCTAAAAGAGTTGCAGAAGAGACACTACTTCAAGAAAGTTTCAAGAAGTTAAGAGCTAAAACTTCAAGGTTAGATTATATTCAAGAACAACATGTTGAGGAACCAAAAGAGTTAACTGAAGAAGAACTTAAGGGAATGATGGTTATAATTCCTAAAGAAGGAATACATTTTGAAGCTCTACAAACCAAGTATCTGATTATAGATTGGGAACTCAGCTCTGAATGTACTATGAAGAAGTGGAAGATCATCAGAGTAGGTAATCATGCAGAGCTATATCAAATCTTTAAGACATGCTAAAGAATTTTGATAGAGAAGATCATGAAAAGCTATGGAGTTTAGTCAGTGAAAAGTTCAACACAACACAGCCTACAAATAACAAAGAGAAAGAATTATGGGTCGAATTGAAGAGGCTATTTAAACCAGATAAGGAAGATACTCTATGGAAGATTCATAGGTACATGCATAATCCATTAACATAGAGTGTATATTCTATGTGTGGTGTGGATTATGTGTCTATAGAGAGAGGACATTATATCTTCATGCTGGTAGAGAAGGATTATCCACTGACAAGAGGTCTTATGATAGTGATGTTGAGTAACAAGTTAAGAATAGATGGTTATTGAGTAATGGCAGAAGAACTAGTAAGAAAAATATTCATACTAGCAAACAAACCAAGGTTGTAAGGTGTTTGGAAGAATCCTCTCAAAGTCAAAGGAGTTAATTCAAGGAAACTTGATGATTTGAAGGTAAATCACAAGTTTAGGAGAGGATTGTTAGGAATTAAGGGCATCTACATGTTAGTATTGCTAGTTGTGATAGTTAGTACTGCTAGTTAAAGTTAGTACTACCAGAGTAAAATAATGAAAGTTAGTACTGTTAGTGTAAAAGTTAGTACTGCTAGTATTAACTTAGTACTGCTGAAGATTTGAAGACTGCCAGAGAAGATTAGTACTACCAGAGAAGATTACTTGGAGATGAAGATTACAAGTTATTTATAGAATAGATTGTATTAGAATATTCTGTAAGGTTATGTTTATCTTTAACTTGTATTGTAAGCCGACTAGGACTCCTTAGTCTATAAAAGGAGGCTCTAGGGCATTAGTTAAGAGATGATTCTAGATACACTTTTCTTATACGATCTTTCATTGTATTCATAGCTTCAAGGTTGTAAACCCTAGTACTAAGTCAAAGTACTCGTATTATTGATTTAATAATATTAGAGCTTTTGGTTATATCATTGTTCATTCATCATTCACTATTATATTTGTAATACTTCTAGATATTAAGGTGTAGTTTCGGCATACACTTTAGTATACACATAAAGTTTCTACAACAAGTTATTTTGGATTTATCCAAGATAACATAATCTTTTAGAATGTTACAAATCGATCTAATTCTCAACCCCACAAGTTATTTAGTCGAAAGTTTACTTGATGATAACAAATCACTTAAGGTATGAATATGGAATTATTAAACATAGTTAATGATCAAAGAAAAATATTATCATTTGCATAAACCTTTTCTAATCAAATGATTTAAGTTAACACATGATTAATTATAAGCTAGCTATATTAATCATGTAAGACAAAATAAGATTAACCATAAGTGGAAATAATCTTTTTAAATTGTTCCAAATCTTCCTAAATGTAGGAAATATTTCCTTATTGGTGTTAAGAAATATTTTGTTTCTAGAAGAATCTAATAAATAAGTTTTATTAAGTGTAAAACAATCTTTTGTAAAGATTTAAAGTTAATCACAAAATGACAAATGTTGTCCTAGTGCCACCAACAGATCCACTAAATACATAGGACGGATCCAGCATATGGTGGATCCGTGGATCACAACATGCAGCTGACAGGGACAACATTTGAATATCAAGTGTTGCCTATAAATAGCAACCTTAAGCTTTCATTTTAAACAACTCTTGACAAATATTTTTACACATATCTTTTATCTTTTTTATTATTCTTTGTTCATTATACTTGTTTCATAATCCATTACAAGTGATCAACTCATTCCACTCCCTAGTGAAGAACACTAATGAAGACGTCAAGCTTCAAGTGTTAATAGTATAGTTGTGTCATCACATTTGTGATAATCATTCATCTTGTATATCTTGTGTTATATGTTGTGTGTATCATATGTGTATCATAGTTTAGTATTTAGGCCATAAAATACATAGTGTGTTAGATTGGTTCTATCTCGAAGTAGAACTTGGTATTTAGCTTAGTACCAGAAAAAGTGTAAGCGATGTGTACAATTTTCTCCGCCTAAAGGGAGCTGTTGACATAGTGAAGAAAACCCTCAAGTAGTATACTTGGGGAGTGGAGTAGGGCGAAGAGGAGCTTCGTAGCTGAACCACGAGAACTTTTACAACTCCCAAGCAGTGCACCTAATTATTGTAGTGTAGTTGGGCAAGACTCGGGGTTGTTTATCGTTCACTCGAGGAATAGGTTGGAAAGGCTTGATCACAGTCTAACAGAATTCTAAAGGTTGATGGAAGATTCTTTTTGTATTTTTATATTTTATGAAAGCAGGTAAAATCATATATTAGAGAGGTAGTTTGGTTTTAGCAATTTAAACTAAATAATAATCTAAACTAATGGTGATAACAATAAGATAAAAGATTGTGTCTATTTTATCATGTCTTACTCCCTGGATTGCTTCTCCTAGTGTTGTTGCCTTGTCACACTTGTGATGATCGGTGTAACTATTTCCAAAAGCATGAACGAATTATAGGAACTCGCCGTCTACTTAGTATGCTACTAGAGCAACGCACATGCAAGGTAGTATGAAGACTATTACACGGCCCCTAGGAGTACACTAAGTGCATGTAAAATATATTAAAAGTGGATCAACCATATTAGGGGGCAAGGTAGTATGAAGTCTATTACCCGATGGTATCCTTTCTACACAATCACGTTTCCCTAGACATATCAACAGCGATACAAATAAAAGCTGGTTTTCGAAGACCTAACGTGCACATCTATCACAAGAAGCAATACCACTAAGATCTACATTCTAGGTTTCATACAACCATAAATAAACACACTAATAGGTTTAGCCGAGCATGTTAAAGATAAAGCAAGAATAATAAATCAAACAACACATAGACATATTGAATGATTAAGTAAACCTTACTTGATTAAAACATGAATTGGAAGAAGTACAATAGATTTTTTGGCCCTAAAATTGTCTCTTATAGCTGCTAAATGAACTAGGGTTCGTATCCTCTTTTTATTCTAAAGTTACACACTCAAAACCTAAATTTTGGATTTGTGTATATAAGAAAAATGACGCGATGGCATCGTGTTTTAGTCGTGACGCAATCGTAAGAAGAATCTTCGAGATCTGCGTTTGAGTCGGTATGGGCTGATGCTGTCTTAAAATATGTAACGTCGTCACTTGAGGAGTTGTGACGGCGTCGTGTATGGCTTGTGACACCGTCTCCAGGCTCTGTAAGCACAAATCTTTAAGTGTCTTGGTGTTGGTTCGTAATCTCGTCCATTTCTTCTCTAAATGAGCCCAAGTCACGTGTAATTCATCCAAATGCCTTTCAAATGAGAAATACCTAAAAAGGAACAATTAAGTACCTATTTTGGGCATAAATGCATGTTTTTGGGGGTTAAATGACCCTATATAAAATGGCACCTCATCAAATACCCCTACACTTAGGATTTGCTTGTCTTCATGCAAATGGGCTTTTCTACCTAGACAATAACAATATGAGGGGTCATAAGTGTTTAGGATTTAAAGCACAACCTTTTAGACCTCACATAAGTGTTTGGGATTCTCTCTTACACTTGGGTGTATAACAAATTATGACATATGGGGGAAAAGCAAAATCACACTCATTACTTGTCATAGCATATAAATTACCATAGGCTTGGTAAAGGATCAAACCTCCACCGCTAGGTGCAAGTATTATTCATTACTATCTAAGAGGTCTTTTTAAAGGGTTATGGGGTGTAGGTGTAAGATAACATATAATGGAAACAAAAACAGATGGGATACATTTGGGTGGCTTTGGGTGAATTTTGAGTGGAAGGGTTAGCTAATTATTTTTATGAATAAACGCAAGTTTGGTTTCTATGCCAAGACTCGGACGAAGATATACAAACTCTACAAAACTCTACACCAATCTCTTTCTTTTTCTTTTCTCTTTTTTTGAATAACATAATATAACATGGGGGTTTATAACACGTACCCCTACACTTGAGCTTTTACATGCTCAATATTTACAATCTAACTAATGACCCATTTTGAGGTGGATTAAAATAACACGGATATCATTTGACAAACATATGGGGGTATTGACTTAACTTTTCTTCCCTATTCTTCTGCGAAATAAATACTACCATGAATCCCAATCGTCCCAAAACTGTATTTACAAGGATAAGGACTTAGAAACCGTGTACTTAAATAATTAACTTGTGTTAAAACACAATAATGTAATAAATGTAAGTACATAAAAGGTAGGCTAAGGCTTTTTGGGTTTAACGATTGGTTTAACGGGTGACAATGCTCTTCATTAATAGTCTGGATTAACTAGAAAATTTCAAGAATCGTGAAAAAGGATAGGCTCAGAGGGTTGTACTAGGGGTATCTTGCACTAAAGGTGAGTACATGGCAAGGGTGTGGGATAGTTATATAATCGAGGTGACCATCATAAAAATTACAGGTATAAAACATGGATAAATCCTAATGCCTCTTATCAAGCAAATCCTAATATTTACTATGCGGTCTTAGGATGCATCACAAAAACAAGTTCTAGAATTTAATATGCTACCGGTATACTCTCATAATCCTAAAGTAACCGATACCAATGTTCCAGAAAAGGTGACAAAACCACGCATACACATCCGTAATGATGGAATAGACACACATGATTGCTCACTCCTTAACTCAAACAAGCTAAAGGTATAATATCTAAGGGCGAACCTCACATTGTGTGGGTGGAATTTGAGGTTTTTTATGTTAGTAATATAATTTCTTTTCCATGGGACGCTAGTAATACTCGGTTTTCGTTGGTATGTGTTGTAAAAAATTTAAATTTTGGTAAAAATCACCCTTTTATGCTATGCTTTGAAATATTACCCATATTTTTAAGGATAAAGCAAACAGAAAATGAAAGAATAGTTTCTAAGACTTATTTTCCCCTACACTTATTTTGAACATTGTTCCCAATGTTCTTTAGAAGTACCCATTAAAACAGATAAAGGGAAAAGAAACTAGTACTCCCCTGGTTTACTCAATAATAGAGAAGAAACATTCGATAACTAGTTAAATCGTCCTCTGAGAATCATCCAATGAAACTTCCTAAGAACTTCCAAGCTTTTCCTCATCAAATATAACCTGTAATCAAAGACAAAGACAACTATACCAAGCATAAAATGTTCGGTTTACCAATATACAATATGAATTTAGGGTTCGACTTGATAGATAGGATGAAAGAATTGTTAGACTCATTAGATTTTTGTAGGTTTTTAACAGAAGTATACATATATTAAATGTTATGCAAGTTTTATTTTCAAAAATAATTAAAAATTTTAAGTTTTCTAGACCTAGGCATTTGACGCCGTCGGGGTTTATGTGACCCCTTCACAGGTATCGTGGTGATAGGGTCGCGTGTTAATCGTGACGCCGTCTCCACCGTCTATGAAAACAAAATTTTTGTTTTTGATGAAAAATTTCATGCACTTGATTCCATAAGTTAATTCATTTATAAATGGTTGCATAAAACTTGAGATTTAACAATTCAAGCATATGACTCAAAACTGACGCGAATTAATCTAAATAATTCATTCAACATGTTTGAATTTGGCTCAAAAGCCGGATAAATTCCCCTACACTTATTGGTTGCAAAATACCTTTGATTGAAATTAAGACGAGGTTAAAAACAATACAAAGCATGATTACAAGATAATTCAAACACAATAAAAGAAACTATGAAGAATAAAACACACATGACACTCCTAATATGCGAGAAAAGTAAATTAGGTTGCCTCCTAAGAAGTGCTTTCCTTTATTAACGAGTCTTGTAGCTAGACTCGAAGTCATATTACTCTTTAAGCTTGATGATACTTATGTGGCTGGTTTTGAGTTTTTCAATTGTCTCCTTATCTCTTTTGTAACTATGTTCGAGATTCATGCAAGCCTTGTAATATCCTTTTCTCTTTTCAGTGATATGCTTAAATCCCCTTTTTTTAACCCTTAAGCTATCCATGAAGAATGCTTCAAACTTATCCTTTTCTAAGGGGGATATGAGATCTAATTCTTTTGTTCTTTGGGGTATCCTAAACACAACCTCATCATCTTTCTAGGCAAACCTAATCAGTCTTAAGGACTCATCATAAGTAAGTTTAGATGTTTGTGCAAAAGGTTTTCCTAAGACAACGTCACTTAAGCCACTATCAATGATGCTTCCCAAATCTTCTAAAATCATAAAGTCTACAACATAAACAAGCATCCAATAAATATATACATGTTTTTGGCTCTTCTAACAAAGGTGCAAAACTTGTATGGTTGGTATGGGTTCCTACGTATTTGAAAGGGTTTTTCTTTTATTTTGTTGTAATAGGCACGAGACAAGATGTTAATAGGAGATTGTAGATCTATATATGCATGGCCCGTGTAAACGGTGCCAATTACACAAGGAATCTTTAAACTCCAAGGTTCACCCCTCCTAATCTTGGGTTCTAGGGTCGAGAAAGGGGGTTGAGGTTCTCCTAACAGTTCCTTATGGTAAGCTGTTCTTTTTATGTGGGAAAACTATTTATGAACAATTCTTCCTTAAAATTGTTTCATCATTGTGTTCTTAACTCAAGTTCCTTGATTCTCTCCTCAGGGCATAAGATCTTGGAGTCGAAAGATTGGTTGGTCTTGTCATTGATGGTTTTGAAAAGAAGAGAATCAATAGTCTGCCTCATTGGTAATAGTTTGTTTATTCGGGCCGTGAACTTAGCGTGAGTAGTGTCAAGGGGTTCCTGAGGAAAGGATCCTAATGAGGATGATGGATTTGCATTCTCCATAGTGAAGAGTAGAATAGTCAATGAAAATTACGAACAATCATGCAAAGAAAAGATAAACTTCAAGAAAGCTAATATGTGGGAATTAAATTCTTACTTGAAAGGATTTAAGCAAGTAGAACTAAGCCAAACTATGATCAAAGCCTAACTATTCCCTAGGTGGCGGCGCCAAAAACATGATGTGCGGTTGTCGTAGGACTTCTACAAGAGAAGTTTTACAACTCCCTATGTAGTGCACCTAATCGTTGTAGTGTAGTATAGGCAGGACTCGGGGTTGTTTATCATTCACTCGAGGAATAGGTTGGGAAGACTTGATCACAGTCTAACAAAATTCTAAGGGTTGAGGGAAGATTCTTTTTGTATTTTTATATTTTATGAAAGCAGGTAAAATCATATATTGGAGAGGTTGTTTGGTTTTAGCTATTTAAACAAAATAATTATCTAAAGTAATGGTGATAACAATAAGATAAAAGATTGTGTCTATTTAATCATGTATTACTCCCTGGATTGCTTCTCCTAGTGTTGTTTCCTTGTCACACTTGTGATGATCTGTGTAACTATATCCTAAAGCATGAACGAATTACACGAACCCGCCGTCTACTTAGTATGCCGCTAGAGCAACACACATGCAAGGTAGTATGAAGACTATTACATGGCCCATAGGAGTACACTAAGTGCATGTAAAATATATTAAAAGTGGATCAACCATATTAGGGGGCAAGGTAGTATGAAGACTGTTACCCGATGGTATCCTTTCTACACAATCACGTTTCCCTAGACATATCAACAGCGATACAGACAAAAGTTGGTTTTCTAAGACCTACCGTGCACATCCATCACAAGAAGCAACACCACTAAGATCTAAATTCTAGGTTTCATACAATCATAAATAAATACAATAATAGGCTTAGCCAAACATGTTAAAGATAAAGCATGAATAATAAATCAAACAACACCTAAACATATTGAATGATTAAGTAAACCTTACTTGATTAAAACATAAATTGGAAGAAGTACAATAGGGTTTTTAGGCCCTAAAATCGTCTCCTACAGCTGCTAAACGAACTAGGGTTCGTACCCTCTTTTTATTCTAAAGTTACATACTCAAAACCCTAATTTTGGGTTTGTATATATAAAAAAACGACGCGACGGTGTCGCATTTTGGTCGTGACTCCATCATAATAAGAATCTTCTAGATCTGTATTTGAGTCAGTGCGGGATGACTCCGTCTTGAAATATGTAACGCCGTCACTTGATGAGTTGTAACGGCATCATGTATGGCTTGTGACGCCATCTCTAGGCTCTGTGAGCATAAATCTTCAAGAGTCTTGGTGTTTGATCTTAATCTCGTCCATTTCTTCTCCAAATAAGCCTAAGTCACGTGTAATTAATCCAAATGCCTTCCAAATGAGAAATACCTGAAAAGGAATGATTAAGTACCTATTTTGGGCATAAATACATGATTTTGGGGGTTAAACGACCTCAAAAAAGTATATAAAATAACACCTCATCAAAAATAGATTTGAAACTTATGTGAAAGCAAAAGATTTAGTTCTTTGGCATATTTTCATGAATGGTGATTTTCCACCGGTTGCCAAAAATGAAGTTACCCAAGCTTTAGAGGTTATTCCCTTTGAAGAACAATCCAATGATCATAAAAAGAAACTTGCCAAAAACAATGAAGCTAAAATGGTTCTTTATAATGTTTTACATAAAAAGGAATACGAAAGAATTTTTATGTGTAAAACGGCTAAAGATATTTGGCAATCATTGTTAATCACATATCAAGGTAATAGCCAAGTAAATGATAATAAAATTGATCTTCTTGTTCAACAATATGAAAAATTTACTATCCTTGAAGAATAATCTATTGATAGCGGTTTTGCTAGATTTAACACTACTATTACTAGTCTTAAAGCTCTTGATGAAGGTTTCTCTAGCAAGAACTATGTTAGGAAGTTTCTTAGGGCTCTACATCCTAAATGGAGAGCAAAGGTTACGGCAATTAAAGAATCGAAAGATTTGTCATCACTAGCTCTAGATGAGCTTATCGGCAATCTAAAAGTACATGAAGTGGTCATGGAAAAAGATTCTGAGATCTATAAAGGCAAAAAGGAAAGAGTTAAGTCCATTACCTTGAAAGCTAAGAAATAGTCTAGTGATGATGAAACTTCAATGTTTGGAAGTGATAAAGAAGAATATGCTATGGCCGTAAGGAACTTTAAAAAGTTCTTTAGAAGAAAGGGTAAGTTTGTTAGGCAACCAAGAGAAGAAAAGAAGACATTCTAACAAATGGATGAGAAGTAAGGAAAGAGTGACCGGAAATGATTTAGATGTAATGATCCAAATCATCTCATCGGCGATTGTCCTAAGCCACCTCGCAACAAAGATCAAACGGCCTTCATTGGAGGTTCTTGAAGCGATAGTGAAAATGACGCCAAGGACAAAACTAACGATGAAACTTGTCTCATGGCTCAATCATCAAATGAGGTATGCTTGAGAACATGTTTGGAACCAGATGAATGAATCAAAGATAGTGGTTGCTCTAAACATATGACCGGTAACAAACGTCTATTCTCTACCTACAAAACATACGACAGAGGTAATGTTGTCTTTGGAAGTAACCTAAAAGGAAAAATCATTAGCAAAGGTAAGATCTCAAATGACTCTCTTACTATTTCTAATGTAGAACACGTAGACAACATAGCATTTAACTTACTTAGTGTCGGTCAAATTAGTGACAATAAGTGTACAGTATTATTCACAGAAGAAGGTAGTGAAATAATCAAAGATGGTAAAATCATAGGAAACAGAATTAGGAAAAATGGGTTATATGTAATGAAATTAGGAAATAAGTCTCAAGACAAATTATGCCTTGCTACGGTAGTGGATAACTCTACCTTATGGCATAGAAGACTTGGTCACGCAAATATGCGTTTAATTCAATTATTGTCATCTAAAAAATTAGTTAGAAACTTACCTAAGATAAAGTATGATAAACATTTTTGCGATGCTTGTAAAATTGGGAAGCAAGCTAATGCAAGTCATAAAGCTAAAAATATGGTTTCCACTAAAAGATGTTTATAATTATTACATATGGATTTATTTGGTCCTTCGGCAATTAAAAGCTATGGAGGTAATTTGTATACCTTAGTAGTTGTAGATGATTATTCTAGGTATACATGGACGATATTTCTAAAAACTAAAAATAAAGCTTTTGAGAAATTTGAAATATTAATTAAGAAAATTCAAAACTAACTAGGAAGTTCTATAGTAGCTATTAGAACGGATCATGGTCGGGAATTTGATAATGAAGTACAATTCGGAGCTTATTGTGATGCACAAGGCATTACTCATAACCTCTCTGCTCCACATACTCTACAATCAAATGGGGTAGTAGAAAGAAAGAATAGAACACTACAAGAGATGTTTAGGACTATGCTTAATGTACAATCCATTCCACAAAAGTCTTAGTGTAATGTCGTTGATACATCAACTTATATACTAAATAGAATATTAACTCGACCAATACTAGGAAAAACCCTCTATGAAATATTTAGAGGTAGGAAACCCTCTTTAGATTATTTCAAATTATATAGAAGCAAGTGCTTCATCTTAAATACTAAATACTATCTAACCAAGTTTAACCCAAAGTCATACGAAGGTGTTATTTTAGGATATTATCAAAATAGTAAAGCTTATGTAGTGCTAAACAAACATACAATGAAAGTTGAAGAATCACTCAACGTGACATTCGATGAAACTCCTCCTCCTACCAAATTATCATCATTGGTTGATGATGATGTTGGTGAAGAATAAGCTATTAAAAATCATAACAAAGTAGAAAATAATAATAATGAAAAAGATGAGTCGATAGAAGTTGACAAAGTTATTAACATTAAGCAGTCTAATAATAATAATGAAAAAGATAAGTCGATAGAAGTTGACGAAGTTTGTTGAATTGCATGTTTATTGAATTAATGTTTCATTGATAATTCTTCTTTATATTAAAGATTAGATTCCTCATAATCTTTAATACATTCAAATACAGTTTCTACTATAGTTGTGTTAGATTTATCTAATATAACTAAACCTTATACAAGCTTAAGGAATTCGATCTATTGAAGTGGGATCAACAATTTACCTCAATCATTCGCATATGACATTTGTATTGGTTACCATGATTAAAGGCTAATACATTTGGGTATTAGCCGTGTTTATAACAATTTAAACGTTTCATTTGTTTCTAGATTGTCTCTTACTTGTTGAATGTTAATTATGCTTATCAATGTATACTTGTTTATATGCTTAAATATGCGACCTTCCATTCAACTAGGTCTAGGAATGCAAAGTATAGAGCTAGCTAGATGTCGGGGAGGCTCTCCATATTAGTAATTTATATATCTGTATTAATGTATGATCATAAATAACGTGTTGTCTATGCCCTTGTAATTGGTCTAGTTAGCTAGCAGGTAACCCTAGACTAACCATATTAGCTCTGATTCCTCGTTTGTAGAATTGGACAAGTAGACTCCCAGTATATAACAAACCGGTAAGCAGTAAGTTAGTAAAGTCTCCACTAGCTAAGGTTTAGTAAGTGCACCATTACCAAAACCCTAAAATAGATTATAATTGACAGATGTATGCTTAATGACACATTCAGTAATAGTGATAGGATTATTGAATAATGTTTAGGAAGAAGTCCCGCCTAAACCTTGCGGATGATATAAACACCAACATAGTAAAACAATCATTGCACCAAATAAACAAACCTGCGTTTGAGTTAGATTAAATATGGTTAATACGTTTTCCTTACATTAGGCTTGACCACTCCTCTATTTCCTTATTGTCAACTTGCATGTGTTACTCTTATTCCCCTTGCTCAAATCAAAACCAAACTAGTGCCAGTCTCTCAGGCTGAAAACTCCCTTTTTCTACAATATAATAGGTTTAGTTTAGGTTTAGAATAAAATATGTTAATTTAGGATTAGAATAGATAACTAAATTACTAGTAGATTTTAGGATTAATGTTTTCACACTTAGTGTTCGACATCCTACTTACCAACGAAGCTAAAACTAATCGGGTATACTGCTCGTGAAAGTGTTGTTTTAGGTAAAGTCATCAAAATATAAATAGTAAAACTTGATACATAAATTACCTACACACAACGACACATCAGGGACGATTGGGAATCTTGGTAGTTTTTATCTTATGATGAATTGGGGAAGAAGTAATTTATTACCCCCATTAGAGCTCAATACGCTCCAAGTTTGTTGATCTTTTCAAATCGGGTCATAGATTAGTTTTTGTATCGAGTATGTAAAAGTTAAAGTGTAGGGATATGTCTATAAACACCCCCATGATGTATTATATGAATAAGCAATGGCAGGGTAAAATGTTGGGAATTATGGACTTCTACATTTAGTGCTGCTGGTTCAACTTAATACTATTAGCTTTGGAAGTTAAGACTGCTGGTTCAATAAGATGCTGTTATTGAAGAACTTAGAATATAGTCTAAGTCATTAGTATTGCTAGTTATAATAGTTAGTACTGGCAGTACATTTATTAGTATTGTCAGTTTACTTAGTACTGTTAGTTAATATGTTGTACTGTTAGTATTATATAGTTAGTACTACTGAAGTGATATACATGAGTTATATTAGGAATAGATATGCATGACCACTTGACGCGTTTTGTAAGACCATTGGGGTTTCCTTAGTGTATAAAAGGAACCCTACAACATAGTTAGAATATAGAGAAGAATCATAGCTATTAGTAAAAACATATAGTTATTTTGTGAATCATTCAATATATTATGAGTTGAGAGATTTATCTTGTGTTACTGTTACATTGTTTTACTATTTTTTCTCTTGTGTATAAAGATTATATTTTGCATAATCTTTATATATTACTTAAGGTTTCAATCATAGTTGTTTTAGATCTATCTAAGATAACTGAAGCTTTAATAAGCTAGTAAAAGATCCGAGTACAAGTGGGATCAACAAGTGGTATCTGAGCTTGTGGCCTAAAATCTTGATCTAGAAGAAACAAACTTGAATAACTCTTTATTTACTTAAAGAGATGGATCTAGAAACTGCCCAAAACAATGTTGTGGCAAAGTTGCCCCTTCTTAAATAGGGTGACTATGAGATGTGGAAGTTAAGGATCAAACAATAATTTTAAGTGTAAGATTATGCTCTATGGGAGGTCATAGAGAATGGAAATTCTTTCAAACCTATAGCTTAAACTACTGCCAATGCAGATGGTACCTCTACTTCAATACCAAGACGAGTTACCACTAAAGAGAAGGTCTAGAAGAAGAATGATGTAAAATCTAGAAGCATGCTGTTGATGGCACTTCCTAATGAACATCTAATGACATTCACTCAATACAAAGATGCCAAGACATTGTTTGAAGCTATACAAGCAAGATTTAGTATGAGAACTTCAATGCTCTAAGCACAGAGTCACTTGACTCTATTTTTAACAGGCTTCAGAAAATTGTTAGCCAGTTATCCATTCTAGGTGAAAGCATCTCTCAAGAAGATATCAACTTAAAATTCTTGAGAAGTCTGCCTTCTGAATGGAACACTCATGTTGTAGTCTAGAGGAACAAATCAGATCTTGAAACAATAAGCTTTGATGATCTCTACAACAATTTCAAAATTGTTGAACAAGAGGTCAAAAGGATTGTAACCACAAGCTTAAGCTCAGGATCTCAGAATATGGCATTTGTATCATCTTCTTGTAGTTCTACTGAAACTGATACTGCTAATGTTCAAGTTAGTACTGTTAGTACACCAATTAGTACTGCTAGTACTTATGATGATACTGCTAAGTTAAGTGATGCAACTGTCTATGCATTTATAGCCAATCAACCAAATAGGTCTCATCTTGTACATGAATACCTTGAGCAAATCCATGAAGATGATCTTAAAGAAATGGATTTGAAAGGGCAATTAGCATTACTAAGTATGAGAGCAAGAAAGTTTTACCAAAGAACAGGTATGAAGATTACAATTAATGGAAGTGATACTGCTGGTTATGATAAGTCTAAGGTAGAATGTTTTAATTGTCATAAGATGGGACATTTTACAAGGGAATGCAGAGGTCCTAGGAACCAAGACAGCAGGCCTAGGAATCAAGACAGGTCAAAAAGGACTATGAATGTGGAAGACACTTCTTCCAAAGCAATGGTGGCTTTTGATGGAGCTGTTTTTTATTGGAGCTTTATGACAGAGGAGGAGGTTCCTACTAACATAGCTCTTATGGCTTTCTCAGACTAAAAGGTACATAAAGACAAAACTTGTTCTAACACTTGTCTTAAATCCTTTGAAACTCTTAAAACTCAGTATGATAATTTAAGAATAGAGTTTAATAAATCTGAGTTTGATCTTGCTACCTATAAAAGAGGTCTAGCTTCTATCGAAGAACAACTTGTCTTCTACAAGAAGAATAAGGTTATGTTTACTGACCAAATTGATTTTTTAAAAAGGGATGCCTCATTCAAAGACTCAGAAATCAATGCTCTTAATATACAGATAGAAAAACTTAAGAAAGAAAAAGAGAGCCATCAAATTAAAATTAACAATTTTGAAAATGCCTCTAAGAGCTTAGATAAATTGATTGGGAGTCAAATTTCTAATAACAATAAAAAGGTGTGGGGTTTGATAGCTATAATGTTGTTGCACCTCCCCCTATAGGCTTATTTGCTCCCCCAACTATTGATTTGTCCAACTCTAGTCTTAAGGAGTTTTAACGGCCTAAATTTGAAGGCTATGGATTTAAGGTCAATAAGAGGGTCTATGAAAAATCCTCAAATGAGATTAAGAAAACCACTGATGCCCTAATAATTGAATATTAGGTTTCTGATTGTGACGACGATGAGTCTGAAGAAATGGCATTAAAATCTGGTAATGTTCAACCTAAACCTAAGCAAGCTAATGGACCTAAGAAAGTTAGTCAAAATCTTAGGAATAACAAAACAAACTAGAATAAAATAAAAACTCAAAAATTAGGAGTTGGGTTTCAGTTTACAAAGAAAGCTTGTTTTGTGTGTGGGAGTTTTAACCATCTCATTAAAGACTATGATTTTCATGATAAAAAGATGGTACAAAAACTTGTGGTGAACAATGTGAAAAAGGGAACTAGTCAAAAGGAGGTTAGACCAGATTGGAATAATTTTATGATGAGTAATCATCAAAATTTCTCTAATTCTAGAAGGAATTTTCTCCAACAACAATTTTAACCAAGTCTGGCATAGTACCAATTAGTGTTGTCAGGCCTATTAATACTGTTGCATCTAAAACCTTTGTGAATGTTGCAAAAAATAGACCAAATGTTTTTCAGAAGTCACATTCACTATCTAGGAGACCTTTTTACCAACAAACAACACTTAAAAACAGAAATTTGAATGACAAAGTTAATACTGCTAAGGTAAACTTTGTTAATACTGCTAAGGTAAATAGAGTGACAAGTGCTATTGGGGAAAAAGGGATTAATGTTGTTAAGTCCTTAACATGTTGGGTTTGGAGACCTAAAAGTAAGGTGCTAGATCATGTCTCCAAAAAAAGTGGATCACACATTTGTAAGCAATTTAACTATGTTGATCCAGTAGGCAGGCTCAAGTCAGTAATGGCTTGGGTCCCCAAGAGAAATTAACTCTCTTATGTTTGATTTGCAGGGTAATCCACAAGTTGCTTTAAAAGATATAGGGATTTTTGACAGTGGATGCTCCTGGCATATGACAGGAAACAAGTCCTATCTCACAGATTATCAAGACTATGATGGAGGATTTGTTGCATTTGCAGGCAGTTTTAAAGGAGGTAAAATAACTAGAAAAGGTAAAATTAGAACTAGAATATTAGACTTTGAAGATGTGTACTTTGTGAAAGAACTTAAGTTTATCCTTTTTAGTGTCTCACAAATGTGTGACATGAAAAATAGTGTTCTTTTCACTAAAACTAAATGTCTTATTCTTTCTCATGATTTTAAGCTACCTGATAAAAGTCAAGTATTGCTTAAGGTCCCTAGAAAGAATAATATGTATAGTTTTGATCTAAAGAAATGTTGTTCCTTCAAAAGGTTTGACTTGTTTATTTGCAAAGGCCACAAATGATGAGTCTAAGTTATGGCATTGGAGGCTTGGTCATATAAACTTTAAAACTATGAATAAACTTGTGAAAGGAAATCTTGTAAGAGGTTTGCCTTCAAAGATTTTTAAAAATGACCACACATGTGTTGCTTGTCAGAAAGGAAAGCAACACAAAGCCTCTTGTAAGTCCAAGCTTGTGAATTCAGTCAGCCAACCTTTACACATTTTGCATATGGACTTATTTGGACTAACTTTTGTAAAGAGCATAATGGGTAAAATGTATTGCCTAGTGGTCACTAATGACTATAGCAGATTTAGTTAGGTTTTCTTCTTAGCTAAAAAGGATGAAACTAGTAGAATCCTTAAAGACTTCATAACAGGCATAGAAAACCAATTGAATTACAAAGTTAAAATCATCAGATGTGACAATGGAACTGAGTTTAAAAATTATGAAATGAATCAGTTCTATGGAATAAAAGGGATTAAGAGGGAATTCAGTAATGCTAGGACTCCACAACAAAATGGAGTTGCTGAAAGAAAGAATAGGACACTCATAGAGGCAACTAGAACTATGTTGGCAGATTCTCTATTACCTATACCATTTTGGGCTGAAGCAGTTAATAATGCTTGTTATGTACAGAATAGGGTATTAGTGACTAAACCTCATAATAAGACACCTTATGAACTTTTAATTGGTAGAACACCTATTATAAGTTTTATGAGACCTTTTAGTTGTCCAGTTACTATTCTTAATACTCTTGATCACCTAGGAAAATTTGATGGAAATGCTGATGAGGGATTCTTGGTTGGGTACTCTATAAATAGCAAGGCTTTTAGAGTATTTAATAGTAGAACTAGGAAGGTAGAGGAAAACCTGCATGTAAACTTTCTTGAAAAAAAACCAAATGTTGCAAGAACTGGACCAAAATGGCTATTTGATATTGAATCTCTAACAAGTTCTATGAACTATCAACTAGTCAGTGTAGGAAATAGAACTAATGTTTATGCAGGTTCAGAGACTAATTCTAATACATGTCAAGCTGAAAAAGAGAAAGGGCCTGAACTAGAATATATTCTATTACCATTGTTACATATAAGTTCAAATGTTCCTTCAAGTTCTGAGGAAGCAGTGTGCTCACCTAAAGATGATGCTGGCAAGAAGGCTAATGAACAGCTAACATGTGATAAAAGAGGTCAATCTGATGATCTATGATGCTTGGAACAACAAGTGAAGAGTGGAGATGATTCTGAAAACATTAACAGTACTAACAGTCTTAATACTGCTAGTCCAACTATTAATGTTGCTGGTGATAAAGATGGAAATTTCCACAGCACTAATGATGATGCTTATGATGCTCTTAAAGACTATTCTTAGATGCCAAACCAAGATAACACTGGTATCTTTGATGTTGCTTATGATGATAGAGATGAGGGTGCAGAGGCTGACTATAACAATTTAGAGCCTATAATATCGGTCAATCCTATTCCCTCAACAAGAGAAAACAAGGATCATCCTAAAGATCAAATCATTGGAGAAGTGTACTCTGTAGTACAAACAAGAAGAATGATCAAGCAAAGTAAAGCAGGATTGATCACCTTTATAAACAAGCAAAGAAGAACAAATCACAAAGATTTCCAAAATTGTTTATTTGCTTGTTTTCTCTCTCAACTAGAACCAAAGAAGGTAACTTAGGCTTTAGATGATGAAAGCTAGGTGAAAGCTATGCAGGAAGAGCTTCTCCAGTTTAAGCTACTAAATGTTTGGACACTAGTGGATTTACCTAATGGCAAGAAGGCCATTGGCACTAAATGGGTCTTTAGAAACAAGAAAGACCAAAGGGGAATTATGGTTAAGAATAAAGCCATGATGGTAGCATAGGGTTATAGACAAGAAGAAGGAGTAGATTATGATGAGGTTTTTGCTCTTGTTGCTAGGAATGAAGCAATTAGGTTATTTTTGGCCAATGCATCATTTATGGATTTCATTGTGTACCAGATGGATGTAAAGAGTGATTTTTTATATTGCACTATAGAAGAGGAGGTTTATGTTAGCCAACCTCTAGGTTTTGTGGATCCAAAATTCCCAAATAAAGTGTACAAGGTAGAAAAACCATTATATGGTCTTCATCAAGCTCTTAGAGCCTGGTATAAGACCTTATATAACACCCCGTGTTTTAGGTCATTGTATGACATTATGTAATTCATAATTTATTTTTAGGGTTTTACGCGTTTACTCTTAAACCGTAAACGTTAAGTTAAATCGCGTAAACTGAAAATGATTATTTAATGTAAACGGGCATTAAACGATTAAATGTTTACATCAAGCAAGTGTTATATGATTATTATAAGGATAATTAATAACTTTGTTCATCTTATTTTTATTGGCTACATAAAATGCTTACGTTTCACGATAAAATGCGTTTAGGCATTCCCGGAAGTTCCAAAACCTAACTACGCTTAAATGAATACCCACGATTATACCCAATACCCAAAATAATAAA